>WBNH01010516.1:57922-72830 GCA_013401255.1 Urocolius indicus | reverse complement strand
AAGTGTGGGCTCGATGATCAGGTTGTGAAGTGAATTGTTAACTAGTTGAAGAGAAGAAGGCAGAGAGTTGTGATCAACGGGGAAGTGTCTAGTTGGAGGTCTGTACCTAGTGGAGTCCCTCAGTGGTCGGTGCTGGGACAGGTACTATTCAATCTGTTCATTAACGGCCTTGCTGAGGGAACAGAGGGCACTGTCAGCAAGTTTGCTGATGATACTAAACTGAGGGGAGCGGCTGACACACCAGCAGACTGTGCTGCCATTCAACGAGACCTGGACAGACTGGAGAGTTGGACAGAGAGAAATCTAATGAAATTCAACAAGGGCAAGTGTAGAGTCTTGCATCTGGGAAAGGCGAACCCCATGTACCAGTACAGGTTGAGGAATTAACTGTGAGAGCAGCGTAGTGGAAAGGGATCTGGGGGATCTGATGGACAGCAGGATGAGCATGAGCCAGCAATGTGCCCTTGTGGCCAAGAAGGCCAATGGCATTCGGGGGTTTACTAGAAGGGCTGTGGGACAGTAGGTCAAGAGACGTTCTCCTCCCGCTCTACCCTGCCCTTGTGAGACCACATCTGGAATATTGTGTCCAGTTCTGAGCCCCTCAGTTCAACAAGGACAGGGAGCTGCTGGAGAGAGTTCAGCACAGGGCCACAAAGGTGACGAAAGGAGAGGAACACCTCCCTTATAATTTAAATCTGAGAGAGCTGGGGCTCTTTAGTTTGCAGAAGTAGAGACTGAGGAGTGACTTCATTAATTTTTGCAAACATGTAAAGGATGAGTGTCAGGAGGATGAAGCCAGGCTGTTCTCAATGATGTCCAATGACATGACAAGGGGCAATGGGTATAAGCTGGAACATAAGAGGTTCCCAAGAAATACAAGGAGGAATTTCTTCACTGGAAGGGTGCTGGAAAACTGGAAGGGGCTGCCCAGATGGATTGTGGAGTCTCCTTCTCTGGAGACATTCAAAACCCACCTGGACGAGTTCCTATGTGACCTACTCTAGGTGGATCTGCTCTGGCAGAGGGGTTGGAATAGATGATCTTTGAAGGTCCCTTGCAACTCTTAAGGTTCTGTGATACTATGATTTAGGAAAAGCAAACACAAAACACTCTCTTTTTTTCTTCTGAGATTCTATAATGTTCAAATAGTGCAGTTATTTTTCCAGACTCTCCCATACACCCTACTCTCCTCCTGGAGAGGAGCGAGGGGGAAGTGTACTAACTTGATTTTCTAAACTAATGCAATCGTACCGTATCTTTCTGCTCTTTTCCCCATAAATTTTCAATTTGGAGTCCAATTTTAATTAAAATTCACAGAAGTAGAGCTGTCAAAGATTAAACTCCTGCAAGTTTCATGAAAACTGGATAACTGAAATAGATAGGTGCATATATTGCTGTCATAAATGGAATGAGCACAGCATACTTTTTAACTTTTTCAGCGTCAAGTAAGCTATCCTGGAGAGCACCATTATTAGTGATACCTGGTCTCCAATGTGCTTATATCTCATGGCAGACTGACACTCTGCTCAAAATAACTGAGGGTGACAATAAAAGTTCAGCTCTTATTAGCCACAGGAAAATCCACAACAGTAAGCACCACTGAGTGATCATGGACAGTGGCAAAATCTTTAATGACTCTATGTCATTTATCATACAGCAGAGAACACGTGTTCAAAACATGTGTATGTTGGCACATTGCTGTGGAGTCGCTAGCCTCTACTAAAGTGGCAGAGAGCTTGTTTTACCAGAGTATTCATAACCTCTCTCTTTCATTCTGACATGCTTCCATTCTTTTCTTCCAGGTGGAGTATCAGATGTTTAATAAAGCACGAGCTCATCTTGCAGTCATAATGCACTTGAGTTGAATTTGTCCTTCAGCTAGGAACTTCACCACTAAGAAACTTTACCAATCATGGTCCCTTTCTTGAGGAAGATGTTGCCAAGGAGATGAGAATCTAAAATACTCAAATCATTATGCATGAAATAATTTATAAAACCTAACCTTTACAACAACTGAAATGTTACCCTAAGAATCTATGATTCTGTGAAATCAGACTTTTGTCTAAAATTCCAGTGATTTCTAGGCAGATAAACTCAATGCACAATGCCCCAAGGCCTGTGAAGCTGGGAATGGCAGCCAGCCAAACTCTTCATAGCACGAGATTTCCTCACAGATGTTAGGTAAGGAGTTAAAGAGCTCTTTTGACATAGTACAATAAGATTTCTGCCAATTGTGGGTTTTAAAATATTTTAGACAGGGTTATCAATTTTGCTTATTCTGATTTCTGACCTTAAACTCACTGTTCCTACCATATTTCTTGTTAGCAATATGATGAGTGACAGAAAGAATCCATCTTCTTTTGGTTCTCTGCATGAGGCCTGTGTAGGAAAGATTTTTCGTCCTTTGAAAAACATACAAACGTTAAATGAAGACACCAAAATTTCTGAGGAACTGCAGTTTTCATAAAAAAAATAGCCAGGAAAGAAACCACCCAGTTTACAGGATATTGTCTATTAATCTCTTTGTAAATTGAAGCCCTTAGGCCATTTATGGGCTGAATTTCTTCTCATCTTTACACTCTTTTATATCAGCATAACTTCACTGACAATAACGAAATCACACAGTTAAAATGAGAGGAAAATCAGGTCCATGTGTTTCTTTATTGGTTTGACAGAACACATTATTCATCCACTAATAATCTGATTAACAGTTTGAGAATCCTAAGTATTTTACTATGAATTCAGCTGTGTTGACTATAGAGGCATGCTGCTTAAGAAATGTGGCCTCTTTTTTCTTTCAGTTTTGTATTATGAAATTAATACACTTCATATCTAGGTATAATGAACTCTTACATTCTTGCCAAACTAACTTCTGACAGATGTGACAGTTCAAGCAAAATGTTCTGAAATTCTGCCAAAACCCTGAATTGCAAAGAATGCAACAGTATTCTTAGAGGAGTTCCATTAACTTTTATCTGGCTTGCCTTTTCTTGTCTGTTGAAAACAGACACTAATAGAAAAAATAATAAACCCAAACAGGAAAGACTATTCTCTGAATACGTTTCACCTCGTTTGGAACTGGAAAGTACTTAAAATCTTCCAAAAATTCTGATTTTTTCTCAGAAGGCTATGCTTTTATAGAGAAGAGATAGATATAAGTAATTCTAAATCAGATTTCTAGTATCAGCTGTCATTGGAAAAGCATCGCAGAACAATTAAAAGCTAAAGAGAGATTTTAACAGTTAGCTTAAGTGCTTTACAGATCCTGAAGCAATCTGCAAATTTACTTAGTTATTAGAAATCACATCTCGACATCATAAGAGAAAAATACTTGCCAAATATTAATTCTGTTGTCATTTTTACAATACATAGAAATACATTGACAGGGTAGTGACTGATATTTAGCTTTATATTTTTCATTACTTTCTGGAAGAATGAAATCAAGAGGATACATAAAGTTAGTGGCTGTAGTTTAGGAATGGGATTTTTAAAAATAAAAAGTAAAAATGGAAGATTGAGAGACAAATTGAAATTGCAAATCATTTTCTTAGGTAATGTTTTCCCAACAACATTGTTTTGACAGTCTCCAAAAATACTGTCTAACCACTTGTAGAATTTCTTTTGACTCCAAGCCAAAGGACTCAATATTTTAGCACTAGTCACAGAAGTTCCCAACTGAAGTCAAGACATTCACAGGTTCAGTTCCTGAAAGAAAATCTAGCAGTCTTTCTATTTGTGTGTGTCAGTAGAAGGCATTGATTAGTAAATCCCTGGATAAATCCAAGTCATGCAATAGCACAGGGATAGGTTTCAGAGTGAATATTTTCTACACTATTGTAAAAATTAAATGGCTTTTAAATAAAAAAGATTTGTCTGCAATCTTGAGTTGTTAATCCACTACAGAAAGTAAATCCTACCACTCTATGTCTTTGCTGTGAAAATATTTGGTATAAAACCTTTTCTTAGTCTTACTAAGAAGTGTTTCTATCATGGAAGAAGTTTAATAGATATATCCTCCATCAGGGTACCTTGTTTCAAACTACAGTACTGGAGAATCAACAGCTGTACTGGGCATGACAACAACAAATGCAGGGTGTAAAAGCATTAAGTTGTTATACTGTGTGTACCATATAAACCTATCTTTCCTAGAAAGCAATGGCAGTCCTCTCACATAAGCAAGGACCCAAGAAAATCCTTTCAGTGTCTTTGGTCTAAGGAGATCTCAGATGTGATTTGTAAACAGTCCAAGAATTTTCAGAGAAACTGAGGACTTATCTGTGGAGAATAATTAATTGAGGAGAGCTCTTCATCTGACTCTTATCTACTTAAGCAACAGGATGTCAGGTAGAAGTGACTTAGACTGCTCTGGACTACAACTAAGCCCCGTTGCATGGTGGCTCGTGTTATACACAAATCCATGAGGGCAACAGGGACAGATCAGGCAAAGAAAGTGTAGGGACTCCAGCTCAAACCTGATCATCTTTTTCACTAGGGTAAAGACCAGCCTCATCATGTGGTATGGCCAAAGAAGAGCCATACTGATGTATCATGACAAAGAGCCATCTGGTTTAAACAGCTGTCTCTGCAGTAATAACAATCCAAAATGTAAGATGTATATCTTCCTGTTCTGAACTACACTCCTGAGAAGGCTATCTCTCTCCATGCACGAAACCAGCCTTCAGAGTTTGGTGTTAAAGAAAAATCAACACCTCTCATTTAGCCAACCCACATTTGTAAATATCTCCCTCCTTTGCTCCTCACAGAAGCACAGAACGGTAGAGACCTCTAGAGATCATCTAGTTCAACCCCTTCACTAAATCAGATTCCTAAAAGAGACCTTCTACCATGACACACAATTCATACTCAATAGCGTGTATTCACTTCCATTTCCAGGGACCTTCAACATTTTCCTTTGCCCTTGTTTTCCTGCTTTTTGTAAATAGTCTATGCTGACACTGTGTCTGAAGTTTGTACAGATATCTCTATACAATTACATGTGCAATTATATGTACAAGCCGAAGATTAGGAAGGACATGTTTAGCAGTGTTTACATTTGAAACATCAAAACTCCCTGCAAAATAAGACTATATATATTCGACAAGAGAGTGCATCTGTCTGATGATCTGACTGTACAAATACCACTCAGTGAAAGTTTTTGTTTCCATTGATACAAGAAAAACAAAGGATCCTCATAGGCAGACCTGAATGGTGCAGGACTTTCTAGGAAGAATGTGGCTGAATCATTATATGCTGTGATTTTGAGTTTGGTAAGTAAGGAATGACTAATTGTGCTGGAAAATCACTAGTCTACACTTAATTTCAGTCAAGGCTGCAATGTCAGATGAAACTAAGGACATGTGAAACCTATGTATCATAACTGCTGGCAGTGCTTTAGGAAACCCATATAAACATACACTAGCAAGTTTCTATATCATTTGACTGTGGATTACAAACAACAAAGGAAAAATATAGAAGTCATTAATAGACCTCTTCTTGTATTTCTCCAGGGTTAATGATTCTTTCCAGTATCAAGAACAGCTGCAAGGCTATCCTGAAAAGAAGAAAAATGGAAAACTATGTGCAAAATGGATTTTAATAATTCAAATTCAAAAATCTTCATTCAATTTTAGAAAGCAGCTTGACATACCACATATAGGCTTTTCCCACTTGTTTGACATACAATTAAAAGAGGCAATTTTTCTAGTGGAATAGCAACACAAGATTTTTTTTTTTACCTTTTTTTTTTTTTTTCACTCTGCCTGACATTACAGTCAAATCTTCACTGGAAAAAGTAGTAATTTCCATGTTTTGCTAAGCTGATATTTACTGAGCTCATTTCTGCTGAAAGCATTTGATATGGTTAAAACTCATTTCATCTTGCAACATACTCTGTGATGGAAACCTTCAAGTTTCAGTTTCTGCTAATAACAAATCTCAGTGCATTTTCTTATGCTGTCCTAGCCTTTCTTTTTTCCCCAACTACTCTGATCCTTGGAATGCATTTTCCAGTAGATAGTTTATATGGACAGAAATGAAATCAATCTTTCGAATCCTATGTGGCTTTAGCAATCTCTGGGGATTTTTGTGCTTCCAAAATGATAAAAAGAAAGCAATTCTATTCTGAAATAAAATGGGTTTGGGGAGATTTTGAAAGGAATAAACACAATAACTGATGCAAAAGTTTGGCTCATAGGTCTTATAGCCTTCATATAGCTTTTATGTGGTATTATTAAGTTACCTTGTACCTATACCTTAGTAAATTACAGCATTTCTACAGTGACTGTTTTGCCATACTTAACATTTTAACAAATTGCAAGTGGTCATTACAATCCAGGGGCTCTAGAGTAGTTTTGAAGGTGCCCTGTATTAGTGAAGGCAGTAGCAAGATGCTGACAAAGATCAGGAACGAATCTACTTTTATCTACCTTTATTCCCCATGTGTGCTCTGGGTTTGAAGGTGGAGAAATACCACACTGGAAAACACACTTCCACAGGACTTCAACACATCCCTAAACCTCCTAGCTTATGACAATACCACTTTAAGTAACTACTTACGTAAAAATGGACAGAAGCACATTTTACAGTGACTGGTAAAGACAAGGCTGGTGTATTTTTCAAAAGCTTTTCATTTTTAATGAGCTATTCACTTTCGATACTCATTTTATTTAATAGCTTAGCCTCCTAACTCTCTCTGCTCTCTGGTAGTGAATTACTTTCGAGAAATAATAGGGAATTTTAAGCATCATCATGTTGCTGGTATTGTCACTTGAAAATGTGGGTCGCCATCACCTCATCACCTCATCCTGGTTTGCTCATTAGTGGCACTCTGTATGGAAAATCTCTAAAGATCATTACCACTGTAGTCTAAAGCCAATGTGCCAGTGTAATGAAAAACAATTCAGCAGTTCCCTATGCTCTGTTAGTTGTGTTTGTCATAAATGAGTTGTGGAGATTTGGAGTGAATGATCCATATCATATTGAACTGTCCTTTTTATCGCTGACAATTGAAGGTGACTGAAAAGCTGGGTCAGTGTCAGACTGTATCTAATTGGAAACCTTTCCTCATTAACGTTCGATGTTGACTTGTATTAGTTGATGAAATTAGGACCACAGTGGAATGGACTTTATTACACAGAATGAGCTGGTTGAGCTCTCTTCCATTTCAGTGTTTTTTTTAACCCCACCTCTGGCTGCTGAGAGAAGAATTCAGAAGCAAAAGAGTTTCGAGTGATGCAGGATTAAGAGGAAATGGAGTAAAAATGTCAGTGCTGCTTAGGAAATTGAAACCATGTGCATATTTGCACCAAATTTACTTCAGCAAATCTTTTGTGAAAATACTTCCTTATGGATCATCTGGGGTTATTTTGTGGATGTGAACGAGAAGTAGGAGAGAAATATTTCCTAAGTGAAAAGAAAATGATACATTTCTGAAAACGGAAGTAAAAAAATATTCCAGATTTAGATAGTCAGTTTTGAAATAAAAGATATTTAGCATTCTCCTCAAGAATACCCCGAACCCTGAATAACCCATTTACTTATCAGCTGCTGAAAAAAACAATTCAAGGAAACTAAGACAAATCCATAACACTAAAAATGTTGAATATAACTGCATAAACTCCCACAGAAAATATATAGGATCCACTTAATAAACACACACATTTTTTTTCACAGGCATTGGATGACTTCAAAAAAGCAGGGATATCTACAAATTTAATTTAGTTGCAATAGTTTGCTCCTAAAATGATCATAAGGCAGTCTGATATAGGATCACAATGCCTATTGACTGTCAGATTGAGGTAAAATCAATCTGGCAAGGGATGCTTGACACTCAGTGTGTTGCTGTCACAGGAATCTCATTAAATTATCTTGTCCTTCAAACACACAATTTTTAAATATAGTAGAATTTCTTTTTTTTTATTATTCAGTTTCAGTAGCGATTCATTAAAACGGAATACATAAGGGATATACTGTTCTTAGTTCCTTATAATCTACATAAACCACATAAATCACTGCTAATTATAGACAGGATCTCACAATGTAATGGAATTCAGATTTTTTAAATCAGACCTAAAAAGACCAAGGGCTTTCTTTCTAACCCACTCGTATGAATCTCTCAAAGATTTTTCACTCACATCAATCTCATGATTCATGACTTTTTGCCTCAGAAATCTTTCCAAAAATCAAAACCACATAAATGGACCAAAAATTTCACTTGCTTCTGTAGCTCAAAGGGATGCCAAAAGCTCCATGGAAATTGCTTCAAGTCTGTGATCTCAGAAATTCTGTTTCTGAACAAACAGTTCCACAAACTGCTTTCAGCTATCAAAAATTGCTTCTGAGTCTGAGCTGCTTTGTCAATGTCTCCTCATTTTGCATCTAGTCAGACATTAACCCACCCTCACTAGGTCTTGCAGCTGTGCTGATTTATGATTCTAGACAAAATGTTGTAATAATAAATGCTATCTTATAAGAAGATATAGAAAACTTACAATGCAAATTGAGAAAGAGATAATTAAGTTGATAATGGAGAAATATAAAATGTTCTTCAAATGATACCTCATCTTAGTATGTTCTTGAAATGTGTATCTTGGTCCCATTTTTCTCATGGTTCTTTTTTTTAAAATTAAGCTAAGAAGTTTGGTGCATCTTTTGGTTGTGTTTACGTTTTATAAATTTCTGATTTAGGATTTTAGAATGAAGCAAAGTTTTTATTGGTGATAATGGAGGGAAAGTAATAGGCAGTTTTCATCTGTCTCAGCTGAAAAGAAACCCAGAAACTTGACCAGGTTATGGGAAACGCGTATTTTATAAACCAGAAAAACTACATAATGTGTTGGAATGACAAACTCATAGGTTATGCTTAGCTACACTGGTGGACAGAATCATTTCCACTTCAGTCAAATATATTTTGATTTACATAATACAATCACTTTCAAGCCTTTTATTCCTGCTCATACATTATGAGAGTAGACTTGATACCAGTTGCAACTTTGCTCCTAATTCCGATGCTTCTGGGTTTGAATACCTTGCTAGATTTGCATTTTCATGTCCTAAAATTTTCCCCTGATGTTATATGAAAGATTTGCCCTGGCTTATAGAAGACTTCTTTGGCTAAACGAAAAAAGGCAGAAAAAATAATCATACAGCTTTAGTCTATCTCCCCACAGCCGATATCTGGAGTGTGATGAGTATCTTGTAGTATCAAGACAGTGTTTGAAAATGCACCTTGATACAAATAAATCTTCTAGATCTCACAACTTCTACAAGGTATTTAAAACTGGTAAATTATTCTATGCTTATGAAATAGGGTGGCATCCAAAGCAAAAATACTGCCTTTAATAGCAACATCAGTGTTTAATAAACTTATTTTAAATCATTACTTTGGAAAATGCAGGTACAGACACATCTGTTTTGATTCTTTCTGCCTTTCAAAGTATTCCAGCCTTCATTTGGATAAGACTATGTGATGTTTACATACATGAGGTCAATATGCTTGGCTTGCTCAAATTCATTCATAATCTCTCCCTGGTTTACCTCCACTATATTTATGAACCCTAATTACTAAGAAAACATTGGACAGAAAACCAATGACATCCAAATAAATGACATCCAAACCAGTTACCGGTTATACACATATGGCTTTCTTCCCAAACTGTCTTTCAATGACCTTCCTTCTGAGGATTCAAGCAGTGTTTAAGAATTGCAGACATTTTGTTGGCACTAGACTTGAAATTCGTAATGGGCACATTATTTGGCTACATTATAAAATAGCATCATCCATCTAGCAAATGAAGAATTTGTAATGGGAGCACTCTTAATTATAATAATCTAGAAGAGAAAGACATCAGCTGAAACTGAAGTGAGAAGGTCATTCTATGAGATTTGTGACTTTGGAGTCCCTTTTCAAGTTAGTATAGGTAATTTGACCCAACAATCTTAAAATGGTCTTTTACAAGCTAAAGGATCCTATCTAGAGTTGTTGTTTTGCTGGGAGTTTGTGGCACTATTTTTTAATTTTTTTCTGACATTTAGGCAAAAGCGAGAACATGATTGTTTGGTATTTTGATTGTGATTAGATTTTTTTTACTTACACAACATTTTTCTAATACTTCACACTTAAAAGTAAAGCATCTCTCAGTTACTAAGAACCGGGAAAAGATGAGACACACTTCAAAACCCCATCAATGGATTTTTGCACTCAATAGAAAGACAGAACGTACATGAAGAAAGAAGAGAAGCAGAAATAACTTTTTCCAATTTCAAAATACTTGAAAGTCAGAAAAACATATCACATGCAGCTCTACCAAGCTGTTACATTCATAACTCTCTCTATTGCATATATGCCAGTAAAGTTGACAATAAACTGTGTATCGAACTAACACATTGATGTTTTCAGCACAGGGTACACCATTCATGAGCTTTTATTAGTTTCTCTCTGGAGGTACTTTTTTCTTCTTTTTCTCAGAAGGAAATTGGGTATCTTCTCTCTAAGAACAAGCTCTGGCCCAGGAATGGCTAGCTCCCAAGCTGCTGCATTTTCTCTCCCTTCTGCAAGAGCCCTTACGTGGCAAGTTGGGAAAGAGAAATAGGACACATAATGGTTGAACTGTCAGGATTTAGGGACACTTATCACCTACTGGATTCATTAAGTTCCTTGCACCCCTAGAATGTTCAACAGGCCAGACAGGAAAACAGAAGAAAATGCATCTACTTAACAGAATTATCTTTATATCAAAAATATCACCTCTCTCTTTTGATACATAATTTTGTTTAAAGTCTAAGTATAAATCCTATTTTATCCAGGGAGTCTGATCAGCTGTTTGCTGTATGAGAAACAAGACAATGAATTAATATTTTCTCAGTAAAGTCAACTTTATAAAGAAATAGTCCATTATTAAGAGAATAAGACTGTGACTCTGAACTCAAGATGTCTGTGGAAGGAAAAAAAAAAAAAAGCCTGTCCCACTCAGAAACACCACAGATCAAGCTGTCCAAAGGTGAGTGGTGGACAAAGGATGTGAGCTCAAAACAGAATGATAAAGTAATTGTAATTGGGAAACTATTTGCTCAACATAACCAAGTCACCATTTAAACGCTAGAGAAAGGACTCCAAAGTCAAACTTCAAGACTAATGTCATTAACAGTGTTGGTAATATGCTACAATAACTTAGTATTTTACCTAGTTCTTTATGTAAACCAGTCTTAGAGCATATTACTGACAAGTCTGACCTAGTCTGATGTGGTTACAGTGTCTCAGGTCAGAAAAATAATATAATGACGTTCCTGTGTTGGAAAGTAATAAAAGAAATGGTGATGCTTTTTTTTTTTTTTTTCCCCAAAATGAAATGTTTATTGAACAAACGTGCTGTTGCAATGTTGTTTCAATGAGTGTGGCTTTCTGATATTTTTTCTCAGAAGTACCTATTATACTCTCATCTAATTATCTTAATTTTTCAGGAAATGGGCCTATGTGTATGACCCTTCTGTAGCACATAAAGATGCAGCTTCTATAAATCAAAGAAATGGTGACAATACTGGAGGGAGAGAGGGATGCATGTAGCATTTTTTCATGACCTCTTTGCAAGAAAGTCAAGTCTAGAGTTTAATGAAATGAAATCTCTTTCGAGGGAATCCAAATGAGGCTGCCTTTGGAGCACTGTTCTGGGGAAATTATTTCAGCTGGTCTCTGAGAAGATTTACACCTGGGTCTCCAGTGTCAGAAAATAAGGCAGGCTGCATTCACTACATGGAGACCTTCTTATCACTTCTTATCCTAAAGCCAGGAGCTGCCTCTGAAATTGCTTGAAGTAAAAATGTTTTAGAGACAGAAAAAGATATAAACAAATTAAATAACAGTCGAAGATCACTATGACTTTCCTATCAATAAAAATGTTAGCCTACCTAGGAATTTCCTGGCCATAACAGGGAAAGAGATTAAAGCTGTTATTCACTAAAAAATATTTAAAAAAAAAAAAAAAAGGTCAAAGCATGCAGTAAGTTATTTTCTTCCTGTTAATATGAATGATTCCTGTTTGTATTATAACAGGTCCTATACTGGACACAACTTTAGTCAGGAGCTGCCTTTCCTTAGTAAACTGAGATAGAAATTGAAATTTATTTCTCCAATATAGTTTTTCTTAAGAATTCGATAATTTTACATCAAATTACAAACTGCATTGGTAAGAGAACAAATTTTAATAAACAATTTATATGTTGCTTAATGTAATTCAGAGCAAAAATTATACTCAAGTAATTTTCTTAATTGTTCAACCAACTATTCAAAGAGCTATTAAAATTGAGGTGAAAGGAAGTTTTGTACAAACTACCTTTACCAAATAAAGCAATGGGTTCTTTTGTCAGATCTTAGTAAGTGATAATATTATGCCTAAGTTAAATGTTTGTATGTATATTCTAATCTGCTTAATATTAAAGAACCATAACATCACACAGCTGTGTAAATATATATTTGGTTAACAGATCCACAAAACTGCGCATTTTAACACTTTAATTGAAGCTGGGAAAAAAAAAGATATTGAGCGTATTCTAACCTCCACTACAGAGAACTGAAAGGAAACTACCAAGCATCCTGGCCTCTATTAGACAGAATCACCTATTCTTCTGCAATACTGTAAAAAGTCTAAATTCCTCACCAGAGAATACAGGCAGAAAGGTCAGCAATTATGCAAAATAAATAATGGGTTTAGAACAATCACCATATCCAGCTGCTGAAAAGTAGGCAGAGTTTCTAAGTCTGCTTGCCAGGTGCAGGCCTCTTTTCCCTGTGGGGATGACCAGGATCTTTCAGAAAACATTGCAGTAAACAATACTGTTAGATACCCAGGGAAAAACCTACTAATATGTTTGAAATCCTAAAGGTCCTAAATGTAGGTAACAGAAAAGACAGTTATTTGGTTTTGGCAGATCAATTTTATTAGCAAATATTTTGTTTTTATAAAATACATTGGAATGAATACTAGAAAAAAAATATGATCTAAAATAAATGCTTGAAAATGTTCAGGTTTTCTTTATATTGGACTTACTCTCTGTCCTCATATACCTTCAGTACTTCAATGCTCCAGTTTCTTGACACTGTTTGTAAGAAGTGAGTTTTGAGTCATAAGTACACATATTAAGAGAATTAAACCCAAACCACCACCACATTAGAAATGTTATTATTCTTTTTGAAGGCATAAAATCAGTACCTTGTGACTTATCCTGAAAGGAGCAGCCAGTTGGACTCTGCAGTCCTTAAGGGTCCATTTCTACTTGAGACAGTCTATGATTACGCGATTCTACTTGTTCCATTTCTTTGCATTTTGAATGAACGCTTTCACAAAGAGCTCTTCATATGGCATCTGCTGCTTTCAAAGATTGCCAGGAAGCTTCATCAAACACATTTGAACAGCAATATACCCAAAGGAAGAGCAGTTCAATTAGGAATTTGTGTAAGCAGAAGGTTTTACTGAGGTTATTGGCTAAATCCTATCTCCTATAATATCCATGAAGCAACAGAGGGAACCCTAGAATCTGGATCTACTCTCCGTCCTAACAAATAACTCCCTGAAAAATCCTTTCCTCCATTACTTGATTTTTTTTTAACCTTTCTCTGCTCAGAAAAACGAGGAACCATGGGCAGAGCCTAACATATGTTACATGGAGCTCTGCCAATGTTTCTCTTTTCTAATTTGAAATATCCTTCCTGCTGTTTAAGTCTTTGGTCAGCCTTAAGAGTCTTTGGTAGTCCTTAAGAATAAGCTGTAATGCATTAGGAAATGTGTCCTTAGGTAAAGTTAAAAGCAATGTAGAAACTCACCAGCTACATTATAATTTGTATTTTTTTTTATTGACATCGAGAGCCTAAAACTAGGAACTGCAAAGGAGTAAAGCATTGCAATGCCCTTCTTGAACCAGGAATACAATTCAAACAGTTCAAGATGTATAGAAGTGCAACAGTATTTTTGAACAGGGTGCTTTTCCCGGGGAGGTGAAGCTACAGTAGAGTAGGAAATTATTAGAAAATGTTTTCCTGGTATTTTATAGCCTCTTCTTTCACTGGCTGCAAGGTAAGACTTTAGAAAGCCAGGCCCATATCCAGGTTTCCTGAAAATTCATCTTTCTTTAGAATTATGAGATCTTGGTCTTAGAGGGCAGAAGGAAGCCTTATCAAAGACAAAATATTGGAGAAGCCAGATACAGAAAATCCCTAGAGAATCATCCTAATATTATCTTTTTTCTTTTTTTTTAAATTACAGTGGGGAAACAGTGTAGGCTTAGGCATAGATCTAGGGTCTGTGTGGATCACCATCTAGATGCAAAGTGAAGCTAAAACTACCTCTAAGCAGAAAGTTACCTAAAATTGTGAAAATAACACTTCGTCATTGGGAAGCAATGCTTTTATTTCATGTCATGGTTTTGTGTGGTGCCATTTCTAGTAATGGGGAAGGAACTGTAAAGATGGCTCTTGTAAGAGGTTCCTTAAAACTCTCCCTGGCTCTGAGTTAGACCCACTTCTGCAGCTGAGACAATTGGGTGCTTCCACTGTCACTTTTTAAGAAGCTGCCTATTCCTTCTTGTTCTATCCTTCCTTCTTTTCCGGTTGGTGGTGGTACAAGAAGATGGAAGAGACAGAGAAGGAACTATGGGGACCCCAAGGTCAGTGAGGGAAGAGAGGAGGAGGTGTGCTCGAGCAGAGACGCTCTCTGTAGAGAGGAGTGGCGAAGCAGAGATTTGTAAAAGACCTCATACCAGGGGTAGTGACTGTGCCCAGAGGAGGCTGTATCCAATGTGAGGGACCCTATAATGGCAGAAGCCATTATCCTGGGAAGAATCCACAGCAGTGAAGTTCATTAAGGACTGCAACCCATGGGAGGGACCTTGTATTGGAGCAGGGGAAGAATGTGAGGAGTCA
>WBNH01010516.1:3958-57876 GCA_013401255.1 Urocolius indicus | reverse complement strand
ACGACGCTCTTCCGATTTTTTTTTTCCCACCTCACTGGGACAACCATCCTAACCATCCTAATGAGGGTGGGGGTGGATGGGGGGCAATAAGCAAGAGACTGTCATGGTGCGTCATCACTGCTGGGCAAAAACATAACACTTGGTTTGGTCATTAGCAAAAGAAGCCTCTGGTATTATCTGAGCCTGCGGGGTAAGCACTGGCAACACACCAGCATGATAATACACCATCAGTCAGTCTGTTCCAGCAGCCTAGGATAGCGAGACTCAGTATGTCAGGGAATCACTAAGATTAATTTAGAGGTGCCAAAGGAATGTAACAAGGACCTTACATTATTTCTTTGGTTGTTAAATACCTCTGTATTAATCTGTAGCAGTTGTTTGTGGATCAAATTCAATGTCACAGTCACTAAGAGTAGTGGTCTGTAGAATTTCTATAAACCAGGAGGAACAGGCACAGGAGGTGAAAGACTAATCAAAGGTAACCCTGTTTTCTACTGCTTTAGAACCAAAGTATAGGAAAATAAGCCCTAGAAATATAATAGAAAAAAAAAAAAAGAAAAATATTAAAAAGCTCTCAGATGATATTTTGGTTGTGTGACTTTCCCCTGGCTTTGGGTTGATGAGAACAAGCTTTAATGCAGCCATATCTTTTTTTTCCCCTAGCCAGAAAATAAAGGTCTGAGATCTAAAATGTCACAGTGCTTTTTATTTTCAATTTTCAGGTCACAGTCAAAAGCTGAGGCTGACATTTTATCTTGAACTCTCATAGTTGCAAGAAAACAAAGGAAAAGCACAAAGGTGTATCCCTTAGACTCACCTCCACAGTTCCTGGATTTTGGCTGTCCACAATTGTTACTGGGCCTTGGGCCACTCAAGCCTTCAGAGTATGCACTATCTGTTCTGACTGCAGCCAGCCTCTTCTGCAATGCTGCTCAGGTAAGGAGCACTGAGCTTTCCTGGCCTTTGACCACATGCACAGGTACTTCTAACTGCTGTATCAGCATCTTCTACCACATAATGAAGATATGGATTAGGCACTAATTTGTGTCCTTGAAATAATCAAAATGTTAAGATTTCTTAGAGGTCTGACTTTCTCTGTAGACAAAATACCATGGCTTTTTTTTTTATAAACAATTACATTTCTCATCAGCATAGGTATTATTCCTCCTTTTCATTCCCAATAGTTTTAATCTAGTTCTAGTCTTTACTATTTTATCATTTTCTGATGGAGTGAAGGAGAGGGTTAACTTGTGAACTCAGCTGTCCAGAGTAAGCACAGTGGTGAGTGTCACACTCATGTTGATAATCCAAGAAGTAAGTACAAGCAATTTAGAAAGGGTCAAAGGTATTATTCCTTAATGTTAACAGCCTTCACTATGAGACTGAGATGAGACATTGTGACAACTATTCCTGTTGCTGACTTACATGTTTTTGGGGTAATGATTTCAAACAAGATGAGAAATTGCAATAGTACAAATTTATTATCACTTTCACATTCATGTAAATTATTAGCACTTAAATCATATTTGTTATTTATGCCATTGCAATAGATACACACACAAAAAAATAATCTTTGTATGCTTGCAGCTGGTTAGGTTCTCGAGCTTTGACTCGCTGTTTTTTTTACACAAGACATTGCTCTGTCCATTAGACACTATTCAGACCTGGTTGCTATTATAGATTGAATAGAAAATCAAGGCCCTACATTAACAGTAAAAGTTTTCTAAATCATTTCCAATACAACTTTTCATTTTTAAAAAAGTTTCTCTCTTAAAAACACAAAGGTTTTAGCTTAGCATGAGAAAGAGGGTAGAAAATGTAAACAGAAGTTTTGAAGTTTTGGGGAATCAAAATATAATTAGACATATGAAGACAGACAGATACAGTATGCCAGGGTATTTCCTTATCACTTTAAAAGGACAATTAACTAGCTGTTACCCATGTTGCACATTCCCAGCCCTTTTCCCTCATTTCTTCCTTGCCTCAGTTGAACACATCACATGCAATTTTTCCATTACTCATCCTCTTTCTTTTTCTTTGTTTCTTTTTAGTTTTTCACAAGTGTCATGGTTTTACAAAGAGACCCCTCTGCAATCTGTGGTGAGAACACAGCTGTGCCCCTGCAACCCATGAAGGGCAATGGCAGGACTAAGAGCCACCAGCAGCTCTGAGTGAGTGCACCCAGATGGGCAAGAGACTGTGTGAGGAGGCAGCCATGGCACAGGACATGCTGGAGATCTTGCAGGTCCCAGAGCAGACCCACATGAGGGGCAGAGAGGAGCTGCAGCCTTTGGATGAACACACATCAGAGAGGCCCATGCAGGGCTGCCGGTTGTGTGAGGGACTCCGCAGAGGAGCAGGGAAGACCAACGAGGAACCCACCTACCCGGAGTAGAGACAAATGACCGGAGCCATCTAGAATAGACTGACAGAAACCCCCATTCTCTGTCCCCCTGAGCTGTTCAGTGGGGGAGAAGATAAAGACACCAGGATCAGGGCTCTGAGCCCAGGAAGAGGGGAGGAGTGGGGAGAAGGTGATCTTAAAGGGCTGTTTGTGCTCTTCATCATTGTACCACTCTGTGTTGTTTTGTGTCAGTTACGTTTTGGGGTTTTATGATTATGCTTTAGTTGGTGTTGGATTAAATTATTTTCTGTTTTCTTTTCCAAGGTCTGTTTTGTCCTGGACCATAAGTGCCAATTAAGCCCTCCTTGCCCTTAAGGAATTCTCAAGTCTTTGGTACTTGAGTCTAATCATGGTCTTTTATCCCTGGATGGGCCTAAACCATAACAGCAAGGCAGGATCCACACAAGGATAGCATGTAAATCTGACAATTTAATCCACCAGCAGCAAAAACATAACAGAAATAAAGGTAGTAAAGTAATGCATACCACAGGATAGTCTTCTGTCCTTTGTTTGCTATGGTGTTGTATTACAGAGAACGAAGGATGAAAAGAAGAAATGGAAAAGTGTTGTCAAGGTCATGAACATTTCTCTAGTGCAGGATTTCCCCAGGTGAAATTATTTTAATTTACAAATTTGCAGAGATAAAAAAGGCCCTGCTGTGAAAACCATGCTATTCACTGTAGCGTGTGGTGCTGATTAGCTCCACCAGATGACAAAGCAAATTGAAATCTCACATTTCTAAGACCTTTCATTAGAGGGGGAAAAAAATATGTAAAGAGTTATAATGTAGTTAATAGTATTGCAGGGCTGATCTCACTAATTTTACAATTCTGTTACGTGCATAGGTTATTATACTAATTAGCTTCATCTGAAATATTTGTCTTCCTAAAAAAGGCTTTATTTTCTTTTTCCTTTTACTTCAGTTCTAAAGCTTGCAGTTTGATGGTTTCAGACTGCAGTAAAAACTCAGATCCCACAAACCAAATCAAAACTGAATAAATATATTTTAAGCAAACCACTCTGCTGTAGGTATGCCATCAGTGGGAAAAAAAAAAACCACAAGATAAGAATCCAGTAGTTCTCAAATCCAAGTAAATGTAGGGTACATTCCAAGAGCCAGAAGAAAATCTAGCATATTCCAGACATTCCTTTTCATTTGTTTCTTCTTTTATTCATCCTGCAGTGTGCTCTAATAACTAATGTCTCTAAAGAGTTAACCAGAGTTAAACTAGAGTATTAGATTTTAAGTCATCAGCAGCAAGTGGCTCTTATAGCAGAAGGCAAGCACAAGATTTCTTTCTTTTCCTTGGTATTAACTCTTTCATGTAGCAACTGTTCAATAATGAAAGCATATATAATACCTTCACATGAGAAAAAACATCCTGGAAAAAAAAAAACTGAACAAAAACCAACCAAATCAAAGACCCCAAAAGAATATCCCAGCAGATATATAGATATATCTAGCAGCAAGCTATTCAAATAAATCTCACCACTTCAATGAATTGGTGAGAAGCACTGCAAAGATCATTCTGAAACGCAGAGAATTTTTATGGCTTAAATAAAAAATTATGAAACAGAATCTTAAGATATTCTTCTGTTCAGATAGAAGAAAACTGTCTTCAATATTTACAATGACCTATTTGTGAATGATCTGGTTCCAAATTAGCTGTGAAAGCAAAAAATGACAGTTCAGAGAGGAGCTGTTATTCTTTTCTAAATATCCTATCACTATCTGGGAACTCCCTCTTTTTATTTGCTCTCAGCCCAAGGCTTAAAATTACAAAAAAGAAAGGCAATATTAAACAACAAACATCATAACTGAAGATCTTTAAATTATGGGAACTTTACTGATGGGAAGAATCGTTAAAAAAGTCAAACTCCCTATTTAGGTAGGTATGTGGTAATTTTTTATGAAGTCTTTCATTTGATAAAGGATGATCTTATATTTTGATGAGTCCATGTTTTGTGGGC
Organism: Urocolius indicus; assembly: GCA_013401255.1. NCBI lineage: Eukaryota > Metazoa > Chordata > Aves > Coliiformes > Coliidae > Urocolius > Urocolius indicus. Next base: position 53,501 of record WBNH01010516.1, on the reverse strand, counting down.
TCCAAAGAGTTTAAAAAGGCCTCAGGTTCAAGGTCATTGACTTGCTAAGCTATATTCTTTATTGAAAAAAAAATATGAAAATAGTTATGATTTATTGAGCAATCAAAAATGCAACAGACGCAGTTTTCAGAACAAACAGTTTCTAGTTCAACAGAAGTTTGGAAGGGATATGTAAAATCTTCCTCTATTTCTGCTACTTTACTAAGACCATCGTGAGGTAAGTTTGATGGCAAAGGATCCCCAAGATGCTGTATCTATAGACATCTTGTGTATGTGACTTCTTTTTGCTAATGCAGATATTGTCATCAAATATCTTTCCAGGATGAGTAATGGAAATTTTTCAAATCTGAGGTTTTTATCTTTTCTTCACAACAAGAGGTGACTTTAGGACCAATTTGACTTTTCCAAAAGTGAAGTAATTTATATGGGCAAGAAGGCAAAACTTTCAGGAAAATATACACTTACTGTTTTAAAACGGCTTAAGAAAACCTCAGATGGCAGCTTTCTGCAGGTTCATGGTAGTTTTTGGTGTCCATGTTCATTTTTTTCACAGATATACCAACTAGAAAGCATTTTCTCATCTAGAGAAAACACTTGAAGAAATAAAACCTCTCTGGTGAACCTCAGTGATCACTCTTTCAGAACTGAAAAGGGCTAATGTCAAATAAAGTTAAAAAATATTTTCAGTTATATCACCGTAAAACAAATGATGAGGCAAGGGAGAAATCATTAGCATTTCTTTTGATCTTGAGAAGTTCCTGGAAAAGACAGATAACAGCCAGCCATATGAAAACAGAATTTTCCAGTTGGACCTATGGTAATCTTTATTTGTATTATTCTATACACAAGAAAAAGAGTTAAAAATAGTGTTTGGTTTGATTTGTCAATGGAAGCTCATAACATGTTCATACCACTTTTGGTGCTCTGATGTAGTCTATAAGGCACTATTTCTGTTCACTCATAGAAATCACTAAATGAAAGGCCTGCTGTTGTGTGTCCTGTGAAATGGATATAGTTGTTCTTATTACTAGAAGGTGTCCATAAAAAACATGTCTGGAAGATATTTAGCTATGCTACTATAAAAAGGTCCTTTAAGCTTCTTCCAGATTTGGGAGACCATAAACTCAGCATTCTCATCAAAGTAAGGTATTTAGTCACGTTTATGCTACAGGATCAGATTATTATTCCTAAAAATACTGATCTAAACATAATGATCTAAAAATGTGGTTGTTAGAAGATAACATTTTTATTCTGAACATCAGCCAGACAGTGCAAATAAAGCTGTGGGCTTTATTCTCTAGAAAAGGTACCGAAGTAAGTCAATGAAACAGGAATAAGGGAGTTAGAAGTAAGAACAAGTCAGTGGCAGTTCTCTTCTTAAATGACTTCTGGGTTTTGTGCTATCTCTCAATCCCTACTCCAAGAGGTTTTACACCGTTGCCAGTGAATAAAATAATGTGAAGAAAAATATATAATCCTGGCTTTTGGAAGCCCTAGAGATTTCTCAAATCCTTTTAGAGCTGAGGAAGCAAAGTTCAGACTTTAAAACAAAACAAAACTACCCACTTTGGTAAATTAATGAATGTCTCCTTGTTAAGATTTGCAAAAGTGAAAATATTGGAGGCTGAGTATGAAACTATTTTTATACAGAGCAAGAAATTGGAAAATATTTGCAAAAACTGGACAGGCAATGTTCTCAATGCTTTGGAAGTAGATTCTGTTTATATGATGTATAAGATATGCTCTGGGTACTCAAACTAGTTAAATGTGATCAAGCATAGGATGATATCCATCTTTGCAATTGAAAAGAAAGGAACTGAAAAGTTAGTTTTCTTTTTGTTCTAGAGGCCTAACCTCAAAAAGTACTCAACGTCTTTCATCCTCAAGGGACTGACTTAGCACCACTGCTGAACCAGCCACTAATTCCTTTGTTAGATTATTTAATTAACCCTGAACAAACTCTCTTAGGGGATGCACCAAGGGATATTTAACCAGTGTCTCTATGCATGAAAACTCTGACCAGTGAAAACTGAGAAGAGAGGAAAAAATGCCCCTGCATGAAATTACATTGATGAGATTTGCAGAGTGGGACATATTCAACATTGGATTTAATTAGCATGCATTTTTTAAAATTTGGGAGTAAAACTTGTTTTCCTTGAGATCCCCTCTGAAAAGTGACATTGCTTTCCTGTCTATTGTTACATCTAATTTTACATAAGTTGCTGCCATCAAGAAGAGTAACACCTGAAGGAGAGATGATGCTACAAATGTTAGTAGTTATGGATCCATTTGCTTCAAGTGACTTCTCAGGACACCAATAGCTGGTGTTGTATCTGTCAGAAATCAGGACAACAATCTCCGAAAATGTGATGTAAAATGAGGTAGTATAACAATTAATATTATTCCAGTTCTAACACACAGCAAAAGAAAACAAAACCCATTGAAGTCTATGATGCATAAGGTATTCACAGTCTGTGCTGAACAACTGCTTTAACTTCAAATACCAGCAAATACAACACATTCTTACCCACAGTGCAGTACTGAGTCTTAAAGAAATTCCCCTAAAAAAACTTAGTTTAGATTAAAGGCTTGCAGAAAAGAAAGAAAAAAAGTCCAGGCTAAGAAATGTGGCAGTGTAATTTACCTCATCTAAGAAGACTTATATTTTATTGAGGAAAAATAAAGTGTCTAAGATTTTCAGTCTAACTTTTGGTGGTTTTGGCAAGGATTTTGGAAACTATTTCTTACTTTAAGAATGAATAAATTAAGTGTGATATCATACTACTCATGAAAGCCACTGTAGGATATTTTATTGGACATGACTGATCCAGCTGGGATGAACAGTTACCAAACACTAAGGTCCATGCAGGAATGAAGCTCTACGTAATTTGAAAGTTTGCACAGCTGCTTCTTTTTGGTAGCTAGTGACAAATCTGCTAAATTGTAATATCCAGCATATGGGTTTTATTTGTACATTTTTATTAAGATATTAAGTATACCCACAAATAGCCAAGGCAACCATGAAGTGTGCACTTTGAAATCTGAAGTCGAACACACTTTTACTGCTTCCTTCTCTGGGTTCTCTTTTTTTCTTCATATTTCACAGCAGAAGTCAAGAATTACAGTATCTCTCAGACATGGCATGTGCTCACCGTCATGTGATTTCAAAACAGATATCTTAATAATTGCATTTTTCAAAGACTTTTATGACATTATGAACAACTTCCTCAATGTCTGCTAGCCTGAAAACACTAGGAAATTTAGGAGTAAAAATCACATTATTGGAAAAAAAAAAACCTTCCTCCAATTGATTGCAGAGCTATGAAAAAACTTGGAAGAAGTATTTCCACAGTTGATTCAACCCAACCAATGACATTACAAGAAAGCAAGTATTTGGGGCAACAGCGAAATGTAAGGCGAAGGGCCTAACCTTGACATTGTTTTCTTATCAAATGGAATAGATGACAGCCTGAGTACCTCAGTTAACCACAGTTTTTATGACATCTCCAAGACAAATCTGCAGTTACTAAAATGTCGCCACTTCTTTAGGGTTTGGTGGTCAAAATCACATCTTAATTGTCTCCCAAAAAATCTGTTGGAAACCAATTTTGATAACTAGATGGAATTCAACAGAGTGATCATACCATCCATTGGGAAATATGTTTATCCTTGCATGAAAATCCTCTCACTATTGGGCTCAGAGGCTGCTGCTGCCAACAAGCATGGAAGCAGTTGAATTACACCTATGCCAACCAATAGATGGCCAGGCATTGTGATGAATGCCATTCCCTTGTGCATGAAAAATAAGTAGAAAAACAAATACACTGTTAGAGTTTTTCTGATGTCCAGCCATGGCTACAGGCTCAAATAGGCCACCATAATAAATGTTTGTGGAGAAATCAGATATGTCAATTCAGCATCAAACCCCAACTATATTTTGCCAAGGAGCACAAAGCAGCCTAGAGGTTGCCTTGAATTCTGTTGGCAGACAAGCTATGAAAATGAGAGACTTTAGGGATATTTTATGCTCGTTTTCCCAGTATACATTTGTGCTTTTCAGCCAAACCCTAGTATGCAACTTATTAAATGTGGAAATGCTGGTGGGTAATGGAAAAACATTTTTGTAGTTTGGAATGAGATTTGACAACCTACTCCCTCATTGGAAGATTTTTGGCACACTGCAGTTTACAAGAAAAGTTTTTATTATAAAGCAAAATGCTGCTGTGGTAATTGACTGTAGTGTAAATATAATTTCCTAATGTATTCCATGTTTCTGCCAACCTTATTTTTCTTGCTGGTCTTAGACTTTATTGGCCATTAGAATAGAATATGGAGAATGTCCTTTATTACTTCGTGCAGAAAGATATTTCAAATTTTGTAATATAAATCCTGTGCTATCCAAGTGCTTCTTCCCTGCTGCAGCTCAGTCTTCTGAATAAGAAATAAGCTTATGCCAGTGTTAGGGTTTAACTAGCAATGAATTTCACTTTATTGCGATATTTATGAAAGCTTTTAAAAATGTGATTAAGCAAAAACCTTCCATGTGGCTTCAGTCAATATTTCTTGAAGAGGAGGACTTTAAAAATCTGTGGAGTTTTATGTTCTTTCCTGCTACCTCACTATCATCTCTATTTTTTTCTTCAGCTATTTCACTTAGTCCTACCTTAGGGTCACAACAGAAATTTGGCTTTGTCCATTCAGTTGCTTTTAGTAAAGAATTCTTCATGTTGGCTATAGGATAAGCAAGAAGCTTGGAAACCAGAACCAAGAAACCCTTGGTACAATTTTCAGGCAGTGGTAACTATCGAAATTATTACCATTGGTGTACTAGCTGTGAAAGCTGTTATTTGACCTTACCCGGTTGCAGCTAGAGCTCTTAAGAAACTGTTCATATACAGCTCCTTTGCTTAGAAGTGTTTCTTGGGATTGTCAGGAAGCTATGGATCCTGATCAGGGTTTTCCACACTATCTCCCTCCTTTTTACACAGGGAAATTGAGTGTGAGAAGTGGACAGAAAACATTAGCATAGCAGCAAAATTAACTGTGGTTGACTAATTACTTAGAAACACAGAAAAGGGTGATGGTTTGGAGCATTATCTGAGGTGTCTTGCACTGCTGAGAACTTTTAAGCAAGCAGTAAGACTCAAAGGTGTCTTTCAGGACAGGAAGTTCCAATGTATATTTTTGAAGAGTAAAAGTTCCAATAATCTAATATCTAAGGAAAAATAGTATTTTAGGTAGTCTGGATTAAGTAACAGTTCTCCCCTAATTGCACTCTTCATTGTAACCCAATTAGCCCTGAAAACAGCTACTATTTTTCTAACTTCCATTTTCCAAGGGATTTATCCTTATTACTGGATTTTCCATCCTGCTCACTCTTATCTGTTCCTTAGGTACCCCAGACAAATTGTACTTCTGTCTGGAGCTGAAGAGGGCTGGAAAGAAACAGCCTAGTCTTCCTAGGAGCTGCATGATTAGGAAACTCTCCAGTGAACTGTGAGCTGTGCATGAGAAACCCTTTGTTCTGAGGAGTATATACAGGATCTTAGTCTTTAGCCTGTAGACGGAATAGTTTAGTTGTCTGGTTTATATGCAGATATAAAACCTTCTCCCAGTTATGTACGGAAATGCAGCTGCTGCTCTGTTTTGTGCTTAACTTGGCAACATCTACTTTATTAGTGGTGCAACTTGAAGATGCCTGTCACAGTGGGAATCTCAGAGGAGTTAAACTTAAAAAAACTTCTAAATCCCAAGTAGACTTCGTTGTGACATGTTAATCTAACCTCTGAGCTTCTGTTGTAACAAAACTTTGGGGGTGACATAGGTCTCAAAATTTACCCAGACTGCAAGAGAGATCACAGGACAAAGCAGCAGTACAAGGAGAATGGTGTACACCAGTAAATGCAATAGTGCAGTCCATCTAGGAACAAGGTAATTCCTTGCAAATGCCATTTCAAAGACTGAGATATCTTCATTGCATCACACCATACATTGAAGACTGAACATAACAGGTCAGGTCACTCTCAGTTAAACTGTGTCTGCGCTTTATGTTCCACAGTGTAAGACATATCACAACTTTATAGGCAGGGAGATTATGTGTTTTTTGATCCAGTCTCTTCTAAATACAAGTTCAGCAAACTTCATTTCACTCCTTTATCTCTAGAAGGTAACTAAAAACCTAGGAAACAGTTGTTTTCAACTAACACTTCCATTGGACCAACAATAAATCACAGGATAATTTAGATAGGAAAGGATCTCCAGAAGTCATTTAGACCAACATCCTGTTCAAAGCAAGTCTAACAAAATGACAGTGCTAAGGGACTCAAGCAACCCAGACTGCTGACCATCTCTGGACAAACTGTGCACACCATAGCATATAAATGTGGTCATCTGAATGACGAAGAAAAAAGTCACAGAATTTAGAATTCAAGTTTTTTTAGCTTTGTTATATTTGAAATGATAATGAAGGATAAAAGTGTGTAAAGGTCATATATTGTTGCATATATAAATATATAGTTGTAGATATAACTTTGAACTCATATTGTATCCAAAGTATTTGGAGCAGCAATTCCCAGAGTAGACAAAAGTTCAGAATTACAGTGATCAAATAGCTGTAAAATATGGAAGCAGCAAGCACAACAACTAAAGATTTCATTCGTGTCTGAAAGGTGGGGTGTCAGAACTAATAATCTCAGAAGAACATCTTGTCTTTTGAGTCATGTCTTCTAAGTTTGGTCCTCTCCATAAGCATAGTGGCAAGACAGCTGATACCTCCATATTAAAGGATTTTGTTGCAGGAAGTCAGTAATGTCAAATAAATCTTCTGCAACCAGGTAAAAGATACTTAAGCATGTACAATAAGTAATCTTCTGGACTATAAAACAACACAAAACAAGTGGCAAGAGAGCAGATACCACTAGCTGGTTACTGGGAACAGGCAGTACAAAAAAATTTTGCATAAATGCATTTCTTCCCTGAATCCCCCGGGATGCATTGCAGAAAGATGAAAAAAAAAACAAAAAACCTATTGCAATATGTTTCCAAAATGTTTCCAAAAGAGTAATGACACTATATCTTTTAAAAGTTAGTTTATTCCAAAACACTAAAACATGTTCCAGTTTTTCCTGCTTTAAGAACACAAATAATAATAATAGTAATAATAAAAAACAGTGCCACTAAAAAATGGAAGCATCCAAAGGCTCAGTTTGCTTCTATGGTGCACATTGCATTTTGGATTGACTGCTCTCTTATTCTAAATGGTCCTAAATGGGAAAAACACCTCCACTTTAGACAAAGGTGAGAAAAAAGACTGTAGCATGTATTTAGTTTTGCATGCTTTCTAAAATGTTTGGACAACTTACAGAAACAGAAATCTCAACTGGAAGTGTAACAGAATGGAAACAAAAGAGATAAAGATACATATTAATGAGCAGTGAAACCATCTAGAATGTCAGTGACAGTGCAAGTATTACAGCCAACAGTAAGGAATACGATAATTACATAGCTGAAAAGACAGTTGCTATCTCATATCATGAGGATATTATAAAGGGAGCTTCCCTCTTTCTTTCCCAAAGGAATACACCCAGAAAGTGGAACTCATCTGCTTAAGGACCAAATTAAAGTGGTTCATCTGTTGTTTATAACATCCTGCCATCATGGTAATGACAGTGACTTGACTGACTAATCCAGTGGCCTATTATCATTGTACCAGAACAGCATATACTTTCAAAGAAACCTTTCTTCAAGTGATTTTAATTCTACTAAGGATTGCTAACCATGGCCTTGGATCTAGCCCTTTAGTAATGTATCCTTTTCCAAACACAAATGCAACTTTACTGTAATTGGTATTGTCTAGTTTCCTTGGTGTGTTCTTGTTTTATTGAATTACACAATGTGCTCATTTGAAAAAAGGCACTAGGTAGACAAAGGCAAGTAGGAACAAATAGTTTGTTATTTTAACACTACTTTCCAAAAATCTGTGCCTGCAGGAACATTAGAGTACACTGGAGCTTAATTGAAGTGCAACTGTTGAAGCCACAGGCCTCTTAAAACAATTTACCTCTGCACTCTTGACTAAAATATAGTCATAAATATAGGAATATTCTGCCTCTCATTTAGCTAGCCCATAAAGATGCATGTATCCTGGAAGACAAAAGCATCATTGGATCTCAAGCTGTAATGGCATAAAAGCTTCTGAATGAATACATGTTTGTGCATGGACCAGAAGTGGTGGTATATATATGTGGCAGACACAATCAGAAGAAAAAAGACAAGAAAAAAAAATGTTGAAATCTGATATTATAAATTATNAAGTCAGTAATGTCAAATAAATCTTCTGCAACCAGGTAAAAGATACTTAAGCATGTACAATAAGTAATCTTCTGGACTATAAAACAACACAAAACAAGTGGCAAGAGAGCAGATACCACTAGCTGGTTACTGGGAACAGGCAGTACAAAAAAATTTTGCATAAATGCATTTCTTCCCTGAATCCCCCGGGATGCATTGCAGAAAGATGAAAAAAAAAACAAAAAACCTATTGCAATATGTTTCCAAAATGTTTCCAAAAGAGTAATGACACTATATCTTTTAAAAGTTAGTTTATTCCAAAACACTAAAACATGTTCCAGTTTTTCCTGCTTTAAGAACACAAATAATAATAATAGTAATAATAAAAAACAGTGCCACTAAAAAATGGAAGCATCCAAAGGCTCAGTTTGCTTCTATGGTGCACATTGCATTTTGGATTGACTGCTCTCTTATTCTAAATGGTCCTAAATGGGAAAAACACCTCCACTTTAGACAAAGGTGAGAAAAAAGACTGTAGCATGTATTTAGTTTTGCATGCTTTCTAAAATGTTTGGACAACTTACAGAAACAGAAATCTCAACTGGAAGTGTAACAGAATGGAAACAAAAGAGATAAAGATACATATTAATGAGCAGTGAAACCATCTAGAATGTCAGTGACAGTGCAAGTATTACAGCCAACAGTAAGGAATACGATAATTACATAGCTGAAAAGACAGTTGCTATCTCATATCATGAGGATATTATAAAGGGAGCTTCCCTCTTTCTTTCCCAAAGGAATACACCCAGAAAGTGGAACTCATCTGCTTAAGGACCAAATTAAAGTGGTTCATCTGTTGTTTATAACATCCTGCCATCATGGTAATGACAGTGACTTGACTGACTAATCCAGTGGCCTATTATCATTGTACCAGAACAGCATATACTTTCAAAGAAACCTTTCTTCAAGTGATTTTAATTCTACTAAGGATTGCTAACCATGGCCTTGGATCTAGCCCTTTAGTAATGTATCCTTTTCCAAACACAAATGCAACTTTACTGTAATTGGTATTGTCTAGTTTCCTTGGTGTGTTCTTGTTTTATTGAATTACACAATGTGCTCATTTGAAAAAAGGCACTAGGTAGACAAAGGCAAGTAGGAACAAATAGTTTGTTATTTTAACACTACTTTCCAAAAATCTGTGCCTGCAGGAACATTAGAGTACACTGGAGCTTAATTGAAGTGCAACTGTTGAAGCCACAGGCCTCTTAAAACAATTTACCTCTGCACTCTTGACTAAAATATAGTCATAAATATAGGAATATTCTGCCTCTCATTTAGCTAGCCCATAAAGATGCATGTATCCTGGAAGACAAAAGCATCATTGGATCTCAAGCTGTAATGGCATAAAAGCTTCTGAATGAATACATGTTTGTGCATGGACCAGAAGTGGTGGTATATATATGTGGCAGACACAATCAGAAGAAAAAAGACAAGAAAAAAAAATGTTGAAATCTGATATTATAAATTATATTTTTAAAAATACCATCTTTACAAGCAAGTAAACTAAGTACTCAAAAGATGGGCATTGGGCAATTTTTTTTAAAAAAAGAGTATTATCTTAAAGAAGTAGGTTCTACCATACAATAGACTTAAGAAGGTCTGTAAAGATTGATTCTGAAGAGCACAGCAGTGTCCTTAGTGCCTATTGGAAGTAAGAATATCAAGTTTAAGTGTTGAAAAGACAAAGATGATTTCTTTGTGAAAGACTGTCATGGTAGACAGAAAACCAAATATATTTTAACCTCTTTTCTTAGAGGTTGGTTGATGGAATTAAGCAATTATGAAAACTATTGGAAGATTTATTTAAAAGAGCTCCCAAAGTCATGTCATGTCACTAGGTATATGCACTTGCACCAAACACAGAAATAGTAGAGTGAATATACTGAGAAGCACATACAGTAACAGGACTAGAATGTGAGAAGGAAGCAAAATTCTTTTTTGATAGGCACAAAGCTTCTTAGGTTTTAAAGTGCCTTGTGAATATATTTTTTGGCAGCTGACAGGCTCTTGTGCACACCCACAGGGTTTTCCACACGGTATTGTTCATTTACAACATACTTTTATCTAGTAAATTCAATAAAGAAACAAGGGTAAAAATTTCCCCTTGGTGATTGGACTAGCTCTTCCCACGGCTCAAGGATTGTGTTTTATATTTTTATTTCCACTGTTTGGTGTCTGAATGAAGACTGTTAATGGAGAGAACTTCACTGAAAATAGAAAGATGTTTACGAAGTGAAAGAGGTTTCAGCAAAACAGTGCATTAATAAATTGTAGGAATGTATTCTTTGAAAACTCTCCATCTTTCTTTTTTTTCTCCCCCATGAGTCAAGGAAAATGAGGATCCTCCTTCCTTCTGGCTAAATCTCTGATTTTTGCTTGGGCTCTAATGAAGAAGAGACACTGACAGAAGAAGTCTCTGAGGATCAGGACTCCAGAGCTTTGGTAAATTCCCATCTCACTGATTTCACTCATGTACGTGCCCTAGATGTGTGATTTCTGGTACTGACATTTGGGAATCCTGAAAAAGTAGTTGCCTTCCTCACATATGTATCCTCAGAGCATATCCATGGACAAGGGTTCTCCATATTGCCTAATTAAAGCATGAGTTGTACAGTTTAATAGGTTAGGAAAGCAGTCTTAAGCAAATCAAATAACTTCTCCTTAAGGATCTTTCAGTAAAACAGATCAGTCCATCTCATGAATGTGGGCTAAATACTGGTTCTCATACAGCCTGTTCTATGGTGCACCCCACCTTTTTCTTTCTGGATCGGAAAATTTCTCATTTCCTGTACTTTTTTTCCTACATTTCATGGTTGAAGTATTTCTGTTCTCAATCTCAAAATATTTCTGAACAATTATTTCTGAATAGCTTCATTTCATACCACACTCTTATTACTCATTCAGTAGCACACATTGCTCTTTCAGTTTTCACTTCTAAATACTTTTGTTCAGAGAGACCAACTGATGTGATCTCAGTTCTATCTTTGCTCCCATATAATTCCCTTTTCCAGCTCCTACATTTTACCAGAAAGTTGGACATAGCTCCGAATAATCATCTTCACTCCTGTTCTGGGTTTACCAGGAGAGATTTGCTACATAGCTACAGAAAACAAGTATGTGAAAACACATAGAGAAGGAACAAAGAACGTCTCAAGTGCTGTAGCATAGAAAAGGAATATATCATTTCCGAAACCCAAGATCTCTATTGAGGCTTAAATGTTTACCAGGGATGAAGAAACAAGTCTTTTCATCAGCAATAGAATTTGTTTGGGCAGTGTTTCTCATGTCATGTAAGCCAGTTATTTTGATGTTGTTTTAATTATTAGGGTTGGCAAGCAAATGATCCCGTTAATTATTTAGACAATTATTTAATTTTCTGTTTACTGCTAGTTCTGCTTTTCTGCTAAAATAAAAAAAAAATCAACATTACATTATACAGCCATTTAGTTTGCACAATAAAGAATGCCTGAAAAACTGAATGATCTAATTGGCTAGAGTGTAAAACAGCAGAATTCACCACTCAGAGCTTATTACCCTGTTCATTTAATTAAGATTATGCAAATTCTTTGACAAAAAGTAACATTTTATAATAAAATAGCATTCCTCTATTCAAACATTCCACTGTTTGAATTGTACTAAAGAATATTCATTTAAGACAAGCAACTCTGATCAGAAATATGCACTTATTCACACCATACCATGTCTTATTGATTAAATAGAGTATTTTTCCCTCTTACGAGAATGAAGTTGCAGTTCAAAGGTTTTAGAAAAACATCCACTGTAAGAAATTAGTAAAGCAAGTGTGTAGTGACAAAGCAAGTGTGTCGTGTACTGCAGCCTCCTAAGAACTGCATAGTGTTCCTTCTTCCCAAGTTTCTGTGGGAGTAATTGCTGAAAAAGGAATGTTTGCTGTATGTACTGCAGCTGAAATTTAATAAATGTTTTTTTAAAAAAAAAAGTCTGCTAGAAGGAAAACTTGCACTATGTCAAATGCCATGAAATCAGCAAGCAGGTCTCCATCTGTTTATTTATTTAAACATCTCATGATGTATATCATTCACAATGTGCAACTTATAAGTGAAAGCTTTGGCTCATGTCTCCTAACAAGACTACTAACCCTTGCACTGTATTAAAGAAAATCAATCCCAAAATGTAGTAAAATGACTGAATCTGGGAGACCTGTTATGTGAAGCAGGGATCTCTCTGGTGGTTTTTTGTGTATAAATTTTAGTAAAGATTTCTGCAGGCTTTTTGCAAAAGTAAAGAATACAAATTTCTCTCTGTTTAGACAGAAGGTTTAGGTTCACCAGTGTTTTTTTATTCTCACATCCACCTTTTTTTTTTTTTTCCATTTTTTCTTAAAAGCTCTATGTGATTTAATAGTTCTCTGAAGCTCTCAGTAATAATTCCTCCTATGGCAAGTTTCAAAATGGAAACCAGTATCTCCTGAGCCTCAGATAGAATGTACTGAATAATAAAATAAAACAAGGCTTTTCACTCTCACAGGAGTCTCTGAGGGTCTCTAAGCATTTAAAAAATAAATGAATTCTCACAGTGCCTTATCAAGGTGAGTAAGAACAAGAGATGGCAATCAGATTATTATCCCCATTTTGCTATTACAGATATCAAGATAGGAAAGTTGAACAACCTGCCAAGTTTGTAGTACATAGTCAAGAGAAAGAAGATTTCCTGAATTCTGGTTCTAAATACTAACGTAGAGCATCGCCAGTGCCTAGCCAAAGTTTGCTAACCTTCAAACCTTACAAAATCTCTCCTGAGATATCGTATAACAATGAGAAAGCTAGGGCACCATCCAAAACGCATTAATGTTAATGAGAATTATTCTCCTAGAATAAACACACTGAAGTCTGAAGATTTTCCTGAGCATTAGTCAACCATAATGCTACAAAACTGGAATAGCTTTTGCCACTTCCTGATGCACTGCCAGAAAGTAATCTAATAATTGTCTCTCTTGCAGGGTTTTGGAATTACTTTTCTAAGCTCTGGTTAAGGCAAAAAAAAAAACAGAGTTCTCAAAAGCATTCATGTCCTCATGCCTGGCATGGTCAGCTCCACTCAGGGTGCGGTGGATATGTAATTGTTACTCTGGGAGGCTGCAGGCCATGAGAAATGCCTTCATCTTTATTGTCTTTGAATACAAAGAAGAGCATTATTCATATTGATAATCACAGATGTATTCATATGTTTTATGCTGCCTTTTCACTTTTAAAATGATCACAGAATAACACCTTTTAAGAGAGCTAAGAGAATGTCATAAACAAGGAAAAAACAGCACCTAATTTCAAAATGGGATCATCCTTGCTGTACACCATTCACTTTTTAAAATCTACCTCTTTTTTACTTGGGCTTTTTTGTTTGTTTGTTTGTTTGTTTATTTGAAACCACTCTCTCTCTCTCTCTCTCTCTCTCTCTCTCTGCAGAAGTGTTACATGAGCCCAGCTCAGATGTAAGAGTGCCACCTACTGAGCCCCTTACAAAATTTGTCATCATCTACAAAGGAAACAAAAGCTTAACATACCATTTTTTTAATTATACATCTGCATACAACAAAAAGACAAGCAATGTCTTGTCTGAACCCAAGACCATTATGTATTCAGACCAAAAAAAGCATGCATAATAAAGACTATAAGAAGTGATGTCTTCCTAACAAACACATATTCAATTTTTCTTTTTTTTTTCTTTAGAAAATAAGGAAAGGTGAAAAAATCAACATACAGAAAAAGGTCAAGTACTTATGGTAAAAAAGAGTACTTCTCATAAAAGAGCAGTTTACTTAAAACGGTTCAATTACAGCTCAGTTTGTCTCCTGACTTGTCTCTGAGAGAATTTTTCCCCTCATCATATTGGCTAGTCATTATACTAATTAAATACATTACTAATCCAGGGTGTGCTAGATGTCACCTGGGAAACACTTCAAACAGTATTGAGTAATATATAAAATGAATATAAATCAGCCACATTACAGTGTTATATTACAGAATAAACTAGCTTTTTTTTTTTGGCAGCAAAAATTGCAAAGACAGTGTGTATTTTTAAAAATTGCTGGAATCTCTAGAAAGTAAGGAAAAACAAAAAGACTTACAGGAACACTGATGATTTTTCCACTTTATTACACTTGCATATGAATCGCATTTTCCTGGCATCCCAAGCAATGATGACATATGAGAAACATGTATATTTTTAGAAGAATTGTATTATTGTTGAGTTGGGTGTATAGAGTTTAATCAAAAGAAGTCCTACCCACATTACATGCTTCGCTTAATGGGTACTAGCTAGACAAATGGACCATTTCCTGAAATGTGCTGAAAAATAATCAGACAAGAAAATTATCAGAAATTCCATCAGTACAGGAAGACTTATCTCCCCAGACTATGGAATAAATGTGTGGACTTCATTTTTTCAGTGAAACACTCCTTTGTTTCATTTCCTTTTCAGAGCCAAGGTACAGTATTACTTACTAGTGCTCCAAAGCAGTGTTTGTGGACTATATCTATGTTAGTGACCTGAGAGAGAGCTCTCATGACTACAAAATGCAGAACGAGGAGAGAATAACAAATAACTGCACTCAATTTAGCTGCAAACAACACCCTGAACTAACTAGATCCTGATAACTTTTCAGGATCAGTCTCTCTCCGAGCAGTGATGCGTAAGAAATGACAGAGGGTTAATTCTAGCAGCACTATTCTAGTATCAGTGTGAGCATTGCTTCTGTGAAACAATTGCAGGGATTTTAAATAAATGCTCTGAGGAAGCCCAGAGGGAGAGATGAGAGTAAATGTGCATGCAATTATTGCCCTGAAATGACCGCAGTGACGATTTGATAACCTCATGGTAAGCAGGTAAATAACAGCTGTCAAAAATTCCAGAATCTGAGATCTCATGACAGAGGGATGGATTCTCCCTCAGTTTGCAAATATATGTGAGCATAATGCAGACAGCTACATTGCCTTAATCCACGGATGCCATTTTCTCCACGTTACTTAAGCTAGTCTGATAACATCCCTATGAGAGCTGAGAATCTGGTCAGCAAGCTGGGCAATCAAAAATCCCATAAACCTAATCGATAAACCTTGTCTGCATATGCTTACTTTATTCATTACTCTTCAGGAGACAGTGTCCCAAACTCTATCAGTGCAAGGAGTTAGATCTTTCTTGCTCTGGTTTAAAATTAACACAGTATTTCACTTTGTGGATTGATGAGTGAATAAGAACATTGAATTGCCACAGCTTTATTTACTTATCAGAAAAGACTGAGACTCCAACACATAGGCAAGAAAATCTGACTTCACAGGAATTGCTGAAATCACTCTGAGGAATCCTTATCTACCAGAGGTATGACAACTCCCCACAGCTCTGCCCAGAATGCTGCACCTTCAGTTTGAACCCAGAGTACATCCAGGATGGCCAGATCTTGCCTTTCTACACATTTCAGATTTCTATTCATCTATCAGTGACATTCCTCTAGATAGAAGATATATTTGTCACTTTGCACACAACAAAGATTATTCGTAGTCATCCTCACTTGCTGGACACAATGCAATTTATAAACTGGACACTGATGCTAACAGGATGGATTGAAGAAAAGTGAGGATTATTTATCGCACAGGAGTGTAAACTGCCTCTAACGTTGCTGAATACCTCTCTTTCACCTGACTGAGCTTTGAGCTTGGGTTTTGTCAGCAATCAGAGCAAAGTAAAAATCATTCCAAGTAAGGATCTAAGAAAGAAAGGAAAGAAAAGGAACACGTCAAACAGAACATACTGTTGTAATTCAACACAAAAGTCCTTTTAAGGGCTCAGGGTAAAAATCACTCCAAGTAAGGATGTAAGAGAAGAAAGAAAAAAAAAAGAAAAAAGAAAAGAAAAAAAAAAAACACAAAGAAATATGTCAAACAAATCAGACTGGTTTATTTTAAAGGAAAGTTCTTTTGAGGGCTCAAGGCCTGAGCCTCTGTTAGGACTGCTTCACAAGCTGGATGGCAGCCAATATATCAGGTTGCAATAGGCTATTAGAAGGGGTTGAATATGGATAATCTTCCCTAAGGGCTGAGCAGAGTCATACTGCCTTGATTACTTTTTTTAATTTAGATTAAAAATCCCTATAACAGTTACAGACTAATTGGAAAAAGACTCTAAAGGAGCTTTAGGAAATTAGGTAAGAATAGTTTTTATTATTGTAGTATGCAGTAATTGCTACAACCCTCTTCCTCCTAAAGGATGGTGAGTCAATCACAAACAAACAAACAAACAAAAATGGTTATCAGAATAAAAAAAAACTAAACTTTATTTCTTACAGGATTTCATTTTTTGGAAGCTTGTTTTACTGTGACCGTTTTATTTCAAGTCAACTTTGGAAAGCAAAACAAGTGTTAAAAAGGCCAGTCTCTCAGTGATCTGTGCATTTGTACAATGTTGTTAAAAAAACAAGTTAAATTAATATGTGGCTGACTAACCACTGTAATCATAGGCCCAATGTTACAATTTCCTAAACTTCAACAAAAAATGTATTGGTATGTCATTTAAAATAGAGAATGTTTCTGATTTGAGTGCTCTCCCACAGTGTTGTGATACGAATCACAGTATTTATGGCTCTTTGCTGCTCCTGTTAAGTAATCTGTGAACTACTGAAATTACAATTCTGATTTGATCTCTGGAACTCAAAGGTGAGATATCATCTACTTTCTAGGAAGAAACATAAACGTAATGGTCCTATTCAACAGCAGCAACATGCTAACAAAAACCAAGCCATGGAATTGAGAAGAAATAAGATGAAATCTCATGGCCAAAAAAGACAAAAGTGTAAGTAAAATTCACAAATAAGAGAAATAAATCACTGATACAGAAAGAAAGCTAGCAGAAGCTCCCACCCACTTCTTTCCAAATAAATTTGCACCAGAGTTTTATAACAGCAGTGTTTCCACAGTCTCAAGGAGTTAGAGGATTTAGGCTTCAGCTTATATTGCTGTCATTCACCACTTTAATGGACGGCTTGAAGAGATAGTCACAGCATCCATGTGGTTCATTCAGATATGCAATCAGATTATTGTGTCTTCAGGGAAACACTATTTGAGGAAATAGATTGGTATACTATGATTTATACATCCTTGACTTCTAGAGGCAGGTTTTCAGTTGCTTAGTTCCCATAGCTGGGTTACATTTTCAAAAGTATTGAGTGTTCATTAGCTCTATTGTCATTTCTTTCATCAGATTTTTTATATAAACATGTATGTATGCTTTCTAAATAGCCATTATTTTAAGAACCTGAACACAGCTCTGTATGTTCAGTCTGTGAACATGAAGTGTCACTCATCTCTGTTGCCTAAAGGTTTTCCAGAGCTTTCTCTCAACCCAGTAAGTGTGGTACAGAAAGACAAAAGCTAACACCCTTGTATTCCCAACATACATCTAAAGCACCAGGAGCCATATTCTAAGACGAGATGCTGAGAAAACAGAGCGAACTCCATGTATGTAATCCAGATTGATTTTGAAATAATATAAAGGCTGTAAAGGGATTTACTAAGCAAATCAAATGAAGAAGGCAAATTCTTTAGACTTACTAGACTTTCAGAGCAACTTGGTCCCTGACATAAGACAGCTATTTACAATTCTTGGCCCTTGCTGGAGGTGAACGTGTCTCAGCAAATGCTGCTCAGTGTCCCCTATAGCTGAGCATCTGGTTCCACTGTAGACTTGTCTGCTAACAAATGAGCAAATGTTCACAAATCTGGAAACCATATTCAAATAGACTCCAGCTAGCCTTAAAATTTAGCAATTCTCTCATAATAGATACTGCACGTATTTCAGAGAATTCCATGCTTCATGACAAATATTGATCATATTTTTTGACAAAATTCCACAATGTAGTATGGTCTAGGTCACTTTTACATCACAATTTCTTATATCTTATATCAAGTAAAAGTTATTCACCTATTTGAATAATAAAATTGAAACCAATTTTTATAGTTGGTTTATAGTTTCTTTTCTGTTAGCTAACTCTGTAATAAACCAATGTCATTCTTACTGGTTATATAGAAAGACAGACAAAAAGAGCATCTTTTATATGCTGCTTAACATTGACAGGAAATGTTTTCTAAATAAACTTCCCATTCTGTTTCTGTCTTCTGGTTCAGTCAGACCATAAGCAAAAGACTAAGGCTGGGGAAAAGTGTCAGCATATTTTTAGTTTGTAGTGCTGATACAATGATGTAATGGGAGAGGTTACTGAGAGGAGTTGCTTTTTAAGCCCACGCATTCAAGACAGTTTCAGTTAAGTAAAATGAAATTTCCTCATTTCAGGACAACTGGCAAGACAGAAACCTAATTCTTATTTTTAATCCTCTTTGGAATCACAAAGCCCTGTCGAAAAAAAGAAAAAGACATAAATTAGTGTGAATTAACATTGGGCCCAAGACATTTCTCATCTTTCTGTGGTAGAGTTCAATCTTGATGCATAATCCACAGCCAACTGATTTTAGATATGAAAACATATGTGGCTATAAGCTTAAGAAAGTTAACAAATGAGATTGGAATATTCTAGAAGTACAAATGATACTGAAATATAAATGATACAGAGCTACAAATCATAGAGCTTAGTAGTCCAAAATCACTCTCAGGGCCTAGCCTTCTTAATATGAAGGGTTTATACATTCCTTAAAGGGCAATAACAGTGTTCTTTCATGTTGCTCTCATAGAAATATCTCCTCTATGAGATCCTAAGTCACAAAATCTCCAAAAAGAAAGGTCAGGAGGCTTCTACCACTAGTAGTTTTTAAGCCCACTTATTTCTATTTACAGATGTGAGCAAAAAAACTCAAATATTCCAGAAGATTATGCCTCTTGGCTTCTTTGGCCACAGTGCTGAGTAGGATGAATGGTCTCCCATAGCAATCTACTTCTAACAGGCTTTGGCAGTGTCAACAAAGCAGCTTCTAAAGTCGTTTAGCTTCACTGCTCTGTGATCTGCTGTATTTTGGACACATGTGTCCATTAACACACCACACAGCCCATTCTCTTCAACGGTAAAATAGCTTTCAATATTTTTCTTCTTTCTATTTCCTGCCTAGAGGAAGTCTGATTACCTATCTGAGTAACAGAAACACAGAATCAGACATAAAATTAGAGTTTATTAGGCTTCCAGATTAGGCAAGGAATGTCTTGCACATCATTCAGTTTTTGCACAACGATCAAGAAATGAAGAATAATATGAACCCTGATGGCTACATATATAAAATCAGAAAGTGGAAGAGAACATACAAGTAACCATGTAGGATCAAGTCAAAGGACCTGGTCATACATTCATAGGATAATTCAGGCTGACTGGGACTTGAAGACATCTTCTAGCCCTAGTTCAGCTCACTTTCTGCCAGGACCCAGTGCCATCCCCCTAGAGCTACTTCACTGCCCCATTGTCCTTAGTCTGCATCCCTGAAGGGCTCCACATTGCTGAAGCAGTGCTGGACTTCTGCCTGTGTTGAGTTTTATGGCACACCTATCAGTCCCTTTCTCTTCTGACTCTAGCTCCCCCTGGATGTCAGGGACAGCCCTTGAATGAGTCAACTGGTCCTCCTTGATGTAACCTGTAACATTAATGCATGTACTCTCCATCCCCTCTTCTAGATCACTTATTGAGACGTCAAACAGAACAGCTCTCAGGACAGTTGCTGTGGGGATCCTAGTTGTTACACATCTCCAGATAGGACACATCCCGTTAACCATGACCCTTTGAGCCCTACCATCCAACTGGGAGTTCGTGGTTTAGAGGCCCATACAACACAGTATCATTTCTCTAAATGGTGCCACTTTGGAGGTGATGCTTAAAGGAAATTATAATGGGAAAAAAATAGAACAGTATTTCCAGGGTTTCTTAGCTTTTAGCATCTAGGAAACAAGCAGTTTCTGTACTTGAAAGTAAGAGTGCTTCTCAGACTTATTTTTTGAACATTTTCGGTTACTTTCTTAGCCCATCTCTCTTGACAATAAATCCTATAGTGTCATTATGTATTGTGTGGGGAAGAAAAAAGTTATTTGTTGTAAACATACTGCCAAATAATGTCATTTTCTTCATCTTCATTTTATTGCTGGAAAGTGTGACTAATCAGTCCCTGTTCACTTTCTCTACATCATTCTTGGATTTATCTAGTACCTCCAGTCATTTTTCCTCTCAGACTAAAGAAACCTAGTCTGTTTAATCTATCCTCATGTGGAAACCAATGGAACAACATTGTCATCTTTCTCCCTTTCTAGTTTTATTGTGTCCTTTTTGAGATGCCATAACAAGAGCTGTGCTTGGTATTAATGATACGAATACGTCTTGGACTTGGGGCATAATTATGTTTTGTGGTTTGCTCTAATTTTCTTTCATTGTAATTTCTAACAGTTGAATTTCCTTTCTAACTGTCTCTGGTTATTTAGTTGATGTTTTTGTAGAAATAGCCACAATGCCTCTGCAAACCTCCTTCTGAATAGTGACAGTTCATTTAGAGCCCATCACTGGGTATGTATACACAATGTGTACATACAGATAGTGTTTTTTCCCAGATGCATTACTTTCATGGGACTGAATTTATCTTTCACTTTATTGCCAAGTCACTCAATATTGTGACATCTTCCTGCAGCACTTGGCAGCCAGCTTTCATTTAAGTGATCTGAATTACTTTCTATTATCAGCAAATATTTTTACCTCTCTATACATCTAACCACATTCCCAGGAATTTGGTGCACACATGGATCAACATATCACAAACCAGACACTGATAAACTCAGCTAATGAACATTGTAACACTCGATAGTTATTTCTTCTTTTGGCTTTTTGTGCTACCTTTTTTAACTCATGTCAATTTAGGATCTCCAATAGTCTTTGGTAAGAGATCATCAAGAACGTTTGGAAAGCCCAAGCACAAAACAGCCGCATCCATTTAATCTCTGGCACCTGTAAGGAATTCTGAATACCTCCAGGACAGAAACCAAACAGCATGTCATACTTTATATGTGTTACTGTCTCTGTATTACAGCTGCTTCCAGTTTGTCCAGTAAGAGAGTCAAACATACTCAACCTGCTGTATCCAGACCTGCTGTGAATCCCTTCTTAAAAACCAGTTTTAAAATTGCTACATTTGACCCTTCTGGTCTCAGGGTCATTTTCAACAACAAGTTGTACATCATAGTTCATAGGTCAGTAATTTTGTACTGACTACATTTACAGCTTTTTGACAAATATAATCTGATCGTGATAATTTGCTGGTTTTGAATTGCCTTTATTAAACTCTTCCACTGCAGAGTGTCAGGATAGATTCTGAACCTTTCCTTCACTGTGCCTGCAACCCCTCCCAGCTTGGTGCCACTATATACTTTAGACAAGTACTTTCTAGCCCATCATCTGCTCTTCAGTTAAAAGATTGATTAAATGATTAGTCCTGTGACCACAACAGATTCCTGGTGTACCTCACTGGAAAAGATTTTCTGTATTGATAGGCAGCCACAATCTCTCACTTCCACAATCATAATCATAACTGGGAATGGATATTCACTTGCTTTAGAAGTACAACCAGTCATTTTGTTTGTTTGTTTTTTAATCTTTAAGGATTTGACAATAGCAGTAAAACCTATCCAGAAGGATTTGGTATATTTTAGCCTGGCTTCACTGTTGTGACTCTTAGACTTGTTACCGAAGGGGAAAAAGCTGGAGGAGCAGAGTGCTGCATGTTTGGCTGCACTCTGTGACATTTGCTGCATATACACATTTAAGAGAATATCCAGACACAGAGTCAGTGCTCTAAATATCTGCCTGTCCTTGTTAGCTCTTTTTTTCAGCTTCTGTGGTATTCCTGATGCTCAGTAAACGACTGCCTTCGAATGCTTGCCTTGACAACTGAGCTCTATAAACCAACCACCAGCGAAACTCCAGTTGAATCAAGGGGCTTCTTGAATAATTTATACGTGTTACTTTTACAACTTCAACACATTTACAACAAAATTCAATACACATGAACTCCTGCGTAACAGTCTATTCATGTCAAATTGGGCCAGAGAGAGTCTACAAGTCCCTGAGATTAAAAAAAAAAAACAAAAAACAAAACCACAAAGTATGAAAGGGCAGAAGCAGAATTCCACTGGAGCTGATTACATATTTTGCACCAATATGTAGCTTCCAAGAAAAAATTAAAAATACACAGGTCATTTACGAGAACAGCAGCAGCACATTTTCATCCAGGTGCAAACATTCAGCCTGCATTTATCCAGAGGTTTTTTTCATGGAATGTTCATTTTACACTTAGATTTACTCAGTTTAATTGTTGACTAAATAATTTTTATGTTTGACCTTTTTTTAAGTGGAAATATAAAATACTACACTTACATTTGCATCAGCTGGTTCCAGTTAAACCATTCTCAGCTAAGACGAGTCAAGTACACCACTAGTTTACAGAAGAATTTTTCCAGTGTTGGGGTGTTGGGTTTTTTTTAGGGCATCCTAAGAGTATAACACTAAATATTTGTGCTAACAAATAAAGAATGGTTGGGAATGTGAAGGTTGGAGGCAAACTTGGCTGCAGTCACCATAAGATGGTGGAGTTCAAGAACTTCTGCAGAAGAATCAGGACAGCTAGCCAGGTTGCAACCCTGGACTTCAGGTGAGCTCACTTTCAGGTAAGCAGGTCTTCAAAGACCTGCTTGGAAGAATCTCATGGGATAGGATTCTAGATGGTAGGAGTGCCCAAGAAAGTTGGTCCATCTTCAAGCACCACTTCCTCCCAGACCAACATCGATGTGTCCACACAAAGTAGCAAAAAAGGAAAAGGAGGCAAGAGGCTTACGTGGATTTGCTTACTTGCCTGTATCATGTCTACTGTTTTTCTGAGTTTACTTATAGACAAGAGTGTATCCTTAATATTGATATTCAGTCAAGCAGGTCATAATTCCATTTATCTTGAGGGCAGCTTTTTCCTTGATATAGCATGAGCGTAACTGGGAGTTGTCTTTTTAATTGAAGATGACAGAAAT
The DNA here is from genome assembly GCA_013401255.1 of Urocolius indicus. NCBI lineage: Eukaryota > Metazoa > Chordata > Aves > Coliiformes > Coliidae > Urocolius > Urocolius indicus. Next base: position 30,131 of record WBNH01010516.1, on the reverse strand, counting down.
TGTGTAAATTGCTAGCTATTTGTGTGATAAAGTGTAGTTAAAGCTGAACCATTACACGTAACTATACAATAAAAAAAATATAAACTACCTACTAGTTTTAATGTATGAGTCTCTTACAAATACATTGACTATTTGTCTCACTTTAAACCTTCTTTCTTTCTCTGGATGAATTGTGGCCATTATAAGAGTCATGCTACCTGTTTCTGATTATTTTAGTTGCACAGCAATATCTCAGTTAAAAGTACAGTTTTGCTTATTTATTATGAAATTTTCAGTAACAAAGTCTTACAAGTTTAAAATGAAAGATCAGCAATACCTCAAGTAGTTACTGTTAAACTGCCAAAGCTCAAATAGTAAGAAGGGTTACGCAATACAGAACCAAACCGTTAGCTGCATTTTCATATGACATAGGACCACATCTTCACTTAGGTCTGATGATATATAAACCTGGGGAGTGACACAGACTTAACCATGACCAGCCGTGGGGTATTTTCACTCCGTGTCCTTGTTGTGCTCAGTCAACATGGCTTTCAAAGAAGCTTTTTATTATGAGGGTTTGGACAGTATGTTTTCCTGTTCTCATCTTTGCAACCTTTAGCAACAGAAGCATAAAAAAAAATTTCTTAAAATTGAAGAGGTTCAGGCAACATAGAAAAGATTTGTGTAAGAGAGGCTTTGTTACTGATTTGTTCAGAATCTAGAAAGAAGCATAACACAGTTTACAGATATTTTCCCTTGTATATAATAGTGCCACCTGCTGACTGAATTCTATTAAACAGTTACATTAATTAAGTAGAATCCCAGCATTCTTGCAGTGAGTGACATAAGCCCAAGCAATAACCAGTCTATTGCCAATGTACTATGGTTCAAAGCTTAATTTTAAATTTTACAAACGTAAATACCCAAGCTCTATCTTCAAGGTTGTAATACACATAATAACAACTCAATTAAGCTCATAGTACTTGATATGTTCAAGAATTGTCACCTACATGAGTCACAAAATTTTAACTAGTTTTTGGTGAAGATGTAAATATGAAGTGGAACTGATAATATTTGCTTCAGAGTAAATACAGAGTAATTCATTTTCAGATCATAAACATCAATTTGGACATGTCCATAAAGTGACTATTGATCTTGTCCACAGCAGAAATAATCAGAATTTGCTTAGAAGTCTTCAATAACATAAAAGTAGCTTCTTCCAACACTCTGTTCTATTTTAAGTATTGTATTTTCAGTTAAGGATCTTGAAAGCAACCATCCACCAAAGTCATACTAATAATTGTTCCTGATTAACACAAGAACATCAATAAAAAGGAGAATTGAACACCTTTTTTTTAATTAAAATAATCAAGTCAAGGAAAACAGCCTACGTGACAGATAGCTTGTGTAAAAATAATTGACTCATTAATCTTAACCATATGAACATGTTCACATTAGCAGGGTCAGCTAGTAGAAAGGATGCAACCATAGTTACATATTCACAGCTGTGTGAAGTTGAAGCTAGCCTACTTGCACAAAACTTCCGTTGGGAACTGAATGGAGGCTTTTGAGAAAACTCAGTGCCAAAAGCTGAGAAAGTTTCAAATAATAGCAGATGGATTATAAACTTTTTAGGCAAAGAACTATCCTTTCGTCATACTAAATAGAGCAACCTGCACATAGATATTCAGATCTCTAACATGGGATACAACAGTATCTGAAAAATTACATCCTTAACCTCAGTGCAAAGTTATCTGTTATAACCTTTTATTGGTGATAAGGTAACTAGACCTTTTAAGTTAACTAAGCTTCAGAGTTGAATTGGTTAATGCAAAAAAGCTTCACACTTGCAGTTAATGTTGATGCCAGCACATGAGAATAAATAGATACTCAGGAAGACAATGTGAGTATAGTTGCTGAATGAAAATGCAGCCAGAAATTTATCAGTCTCTTGATAATACATTATAAAGGGCAAATTTTTGTAGCCATCTAAGACCACAACAATGGTGTTGCCACTGCGTGTAACAGGCCACAGGCTTTGCCTTAAGCTGGCAATTGAGGGCTCAGTTCCTGAAAGGATTTGTCTCAAATTCACTTGGCCTCCCTAGGGGCTGCTTATCACTAGCAGCAATTGTCTAATGACTATATAACTATTGTTTTATGTTTTGTTCAGCTTTGTAAGTAAACGGTGTTAAAATAGTTATTGATATACAGTTATGCAATTAGTAGCTAATATCAACAATAACAAGTAGTTAGTCTATGTGGAACAAGATAGCTGTGATTTAGAAAGAAATTCATCATGGGAGAAGGGAGGAACCAGATGGCAGAAAGGGCCTTCAAAGCCTGAGGACAGGGCCATATCTGAGGTCTTGGGCTACAGGTAGCTAAGCAGTCACTCCTGGTTACTGAAGGAGTGCAACTCTCTTTTCTGGGTAAAACCAGTCTTAGCAATAATAAAGAGAGATTCAAATAATAAAGCACTCAAACAACAGCAAAACACATCTTATATAGCGTAACATGGACTTGCAGATCAGTGAAGGAAGAGTATTGTGTGGAATACATCACCAAGCACACAAAATTGGCCACTAGTATACCACAGGTGGCAATGAAACCATTAAGATCTTCATCTTTCCCCCTGCATATGCCTCAAGATAATGACGACAGAATTTATTCCACAGTGCTTAGAGCCTTTACCTTCTGGGCCACAAGGTCCAGAGGGGTAGTGCAAGGCTAAACACATCACCAGAGAAAAGAGCAGACACAGGAAGTTTGTGTTTATACCATTTTAACTGTATGTAATTTGATCTGTAAGCTTGGTATCATGTAAGTATCGCTGCAACTGGGCTACTGAAATTCTTCATTTAACTGTTACGGTTTTAATTAGACTAACAATAAATTACTAGCTTTGCATGTAAGGTGTGTGCCTTTTTCCTGTAAAAGGATTTTGAGTGTAACAAGCTGGCAGAAGTTAGAGCAATCTGTTTTGTAATGTAGGTACAACAGATTGGTAGTACTTTACATTATGTTACGCCACCACACAGGCTGGCAGAAGAGGATAGTGTGCCTGTCACAAGATGTTGTTGCACAGAGTGTGTACCATTCTGAAGCACCTTGATTCTTTCACTCCTGGTTATTTCAAAAGAGAGTACATTACTTGCAACTAAGCATTTCCAAGTTGCTGTTGACTGGACACATGGCATATTTTTTTCTCTCCTATTTCACTTGACCATGAGATTTCCACACATGAATGTCATCTGTTGTGATGGCACTGCCTGTAGTAAGACACTTTATAATAAAATGGGATGCAAATAAGTGCTTGGAGCCTAGCCAGATGCTGCAAATCTCAGCTGAGCTGTGAGGACAGCTTCTTGAAACTATCAAGGCTAAAACAATTGATGGCAGTTGAAGATCTGGGTCAGCATGTTATAGAACAAGGAACTGTCTCTAGTTTGATTATTTTGAGAATAATTGTTGAGATAAGCTTATTACCCCTGATCTTCTCAAACATCTGCCTTTACAGTGTTTGCGATTGTCATCTTTTAATTCTCTTTCAATTTTTTAGTTCAGAGAGCACGTTAGCTCATTAAAGCCTACGTTACTTTCTTAATATACTGCAGGGCTTCTCTCAGAATCAATATGGGCTATCAGGTAGCATGTCTTTCATTAAAGACTGTAAGTCAAAAGGCAAAGCTTAGCTCTCCCGGCACATCTCCTCTATAGAAACGTAAACAGTTGCTCTTCTCTTTACAGAAGCACAAATAAAAACGGATACTAGTTTATGTATTAGTCAATGCAAGTTATCTGATGTTTTCATGTCTCCCCACTATAAAACTGATATATGCATTGCAACTGTGACTAGTGTTTGTATATGATTGTAACCATTTCAAAATAGTATTAAATGTATGTCTTATTGCTTATTTACGTGAGGTCTTCATAAAAATCTTTAAAATATGGCTTTTCAAATATGGCCTTTTCAAATGTTTATTGGTATAGACTCCATGCCCCAGGCTCAATGTAATAAGTGCAAATGTCCAGGCTTTAGACAGAACAGAATTTAATCACATCAGATAACAATATTGGATCTCAAAATAATTAATTGGGATTTTTTTTTCATTCCTTTTCTCATGCTGTCCTTCAAATTAAGAAAAGTAATTTACTTCATAATTTTAAACTATCTACAGACATTAGACAGACTAATCAATCACCAACAATTTTTTTATATGGAAAGAAATAAAATTAACTTTTGAGAAACATATTGAATGAAAAGGAAGCCCACAAAACTAATTTGTTGGGATGATGGGACAGTCAGTTCAAACACAACCATCAAATACCACACAAAAAAAGGAGATTCACTTTTAACTTATATTCAGAAGGAAAAAAGGGTTTCCAACTGAGCTTAGACTAAAAAGCAGAATATTTGCCAATGACAGAGAGATCTGTGAAATGTAAACATCTTATCTGATCCAGAAAGGGGTTTAAAAGGGTTTTTTTCACTGCAACTTCACAGTGCAGACTTTAACAATGATAATTCTGGAAGAAAGAAATGCTGCAACAGTGAGACATTTGTCTTCAAGGAAGGCATTAAACAAAAGAGAAAAAAAAAACCACACCAAAAAGGCAAAAAAACACCCCTTTCTAATGTCAGTAATTAAAAGCTTTGTTTATTCAGTATTTTTATAACACTTCAGTCAGAAGTTGAAGACAAGTTTTCATCACATTTTTTCACACGTGCTTTGATAAAATTCAAATTTTTAGAGGGTGCTGCAGTCGTCATTGTCAGTTTGTTCTTTTTCTTATTCAGTGACATCTAAATACAGTGTCCACTTACAAAGAAAACAGTTAGAGAGCTAACTGACAGAGAAGAAACTGTGAGATTGACAATTGCATTAACCAAACCTGTGAGAAGCTCCCAGAAGATGGAAGTTTTACCTTGAAAGCTAAATAGAAGGTTAAAACCAGATTTTCAATATATTGCCTTATGTGAAGATACGGTTGTATCACTAATAAGTGTAAGGTGAACCCAAGTCTCCTGAGGAAGGTATGAAAAGGTAAAAATGGGGGCCAAGGGGCAAAGAGCTTTTTTTCAATTATTTAAATGGCTTGCCTTTAAGAAATCTCCCTAGGACTTCATCCCCCTTCACCAGCACTCCCAAATGTCGTTTTGTACAGCTTTGGTAGTTTTTACAGACTTTTTATAAAGATAAACATTCCTGAGGCTATCTTTCCCCAAAGCCATTTTTCATTGCTAGGCGAATCGGATTTGTGCTCAGCAGAGACACCTTAAAAACTGCTTTGACTTGCCAAGACACAAGCTTAGTGACCCCTACCTGCCCTCTTCTGCCTATAGCTCACAGTGAGGTGCCTCGCCTCATAGAAAGTCTGGAATTAATATGATATCATTTCTTTTTATTATTTCATTCTCTGAGTTCTAGATGCACTGGGTTGCAGCTGCACAATAGATTTCTGAAAAAAGAAGCCTGGAGCTTCAGATAGTATTCTTACTTTTTCCCTGCTAAAAAAAGAATAATTTAAAATTATTTTTCTTAAGCTCCCAACTATGTTTGCTTTGTTCAAGTGCTTTCCAATTTGTAAGTATTTTTACAACTAATCTAGAAAAAGTCAAGGTAAACATAGTCTGTATTATTAAATAAATAAATAATTATATTAATAAATTCACTCCTTTTTATTTGTCTTCAGGCCATCATTTTACTCTTCCTTTCAAATTGTGTAAAATGCTTGTCACTAAATTCAGAAGAGATGGTAACAAAAAGCAAATATATTTGTGCTAAAGTGTCTTTACATTTTGTTTCTGTTACAGTTTTCATGTTGTATCTTCTCTTAATACCTCCGCTGATTCCTAAAAAGTGTTAACTTCTAGAATACTTACCTCCTTGGAGTCCAAGGAGATGTAAAAACATAGAGGGAATGCTCAGAGTCTCATAGCAGACTTCTTTTCCCTTCTGATTTCTCATGCCACTGTAATATTGTAGTGTTACAAAAAGAAGCACAAGAATTCAATTCTGCTGTTTTTTTACAACCTTTTCAGGTCATCACCGAAGGGATAAGAGACATTGTTGACAGGATTTCACATCTAAACAGCCTTATGGTTCTCCACAGGCTTGATTTGTGAATGCATGTAGATTAAATGGATGGTAATGAAGATGCAAGGGTCTGGGAAAAACTAGAAGGCAAGCTCCCTAGAATATTCTAAACATTTAACAGTTGTTAGTTACCATATTGTTATATCTCAGAAGCATTTTCCCTCTATTTTCAAGCCCTTTTGTGGCAGTACTACCTTTTCTTCCAAGTCTGGGAAATCCTTTGTAAACTCATGCAGAAATAAAATGAGAGGCACTCAAAACCAGTGGAACAAAGAAGGCAGCAAATACAGGTATAACTGCATGTTCAGAAGCATGACAAATTCACTCATGGCCAGAGTAAAGAGAGTAAGGATGTGTCACATTATGCTTCTGCTATAGCCATGGAAGACCTGGGATAGTATAAGTGACTAGAGCATCACGACTAAGTGGTTTTATTTAAAACCCTTGTTAAATATTTCCAGCTCGTCTACCTCTTAAAGTGGGAAATATTTAGATAGTCTTTTGAAAAGGATTTCTATCAATGACATCAATCAAACAACTCTGCAAAATGGTGGGAAAGGGCTACTTAGTTACTTTGAAATGGTGGCTGACCATTTCACAAAGAGTATTATGTGGCAGTTTTGCCCACAGTGACTGGAGTCTGGGTCTTTCTTAGCAGAAAGAACTGGGGAAATTATATTTTTGAAAAGTCTTTCCATTTAAAAGCTTCTATATTATAATAAAACATAACAAAATCAAACTAGCTGATTTCCCTGTCCTCTTCCTCTCATTTTTTTCCACCTTGGGGGCCCTCCTGCTTTTCCAGAAAATAAAATAGACATCTGCATTTGGCAACATTTATGCAAAACATTCAGCATTGAGTAAGTGCTTAGTCCCACTGAAGTCAAAACAACATAAACTCTCAGATGGGCATACATATTTCCAGGCTCAAGGCCACAGTGATTGTTTTTTCTTATATACAGCTATGCAAATTTCTCATTCTATATATGATGTGAGGCTTAAATTATTACTCAAAGAACTACATTAATAAAAGCAAACTAACAGTTTAATCTGAAAATGAACACTCCTACACTGTTCTGAGATTACTTTAAACCTCTGACTTGCAATATATTGCAATGAAGGAGAATGAAAGAACAATGAGTCTTTCTGGGAAAGGACTTGTCCCATAAATGCTCTCGCTAACAGAATTCCTTTTAAAACTAGGGTAGATTAATTCATAAGCAGAGTTACAGAGATTTGGGCTGTTATGGGCTGAATCTGGGCTAATTTGGAACCTTTGTTAAAGCATGGAAAAAGCAAGGTAAAAAAAGATCATTTTTTACAGATTGCTTACCACTGGAGCATTGCAGATTGCTTGCAACTGGAGCCTATATAACCTTATTAATTGGGTAAACAAAATCTAATCTTATTTTTTTTTCTTCTTTGGGAAAGTAAAAACACAGGCATGCATTTAACAACACATTCTTTGTCATCATATGAAGTTATATGTGGTGGTAACTCTAAGAAGATAATAAACATTCTCATTAACAAGCACAGACAGCTGCCAAATAGTCTGGTTTTTCCTCAAGTAAATAGTCATTTCAGTAATTTTTGCTGGGCCTGCCCTATGGCTGAGCTCTGGTACTCAGCTGTAAGGGAAGATTCAGCTGTAAACTGCCAGGCTATATCTGTGTTGCAAACACTGAAGCTGCAGCAGGCAAACTCAAACTGGTTCTTGAGCAGAGAGCTTAGGTACTGCCTGCAGCACAATCATGGCAACACAAACCACTGTGGATGCTGCAGAACCCACCTAAATGACTAATGAAATGGTGTTTACAACCAAACATATCTAACAGCTCAGTACGTTTTGCTAAGGGTGACAAGCTCCAAGGTGCAATAATCAATAAGACCACTGTCCTCAAAACTGAAGGCAGAGTAGTAGCCTTTACTGCTGCCTTTCTGCTTAGCACTAAAGGAATGTCACCACTGAGACATGTATCACCGTGCCTGACAAGAAGGTCTGCACTTCTCCTGATCTCCATATTACAGGCCATTCCAAAGACATTCATAAAAGTGCAGAATCTTGTTTTTAGAAGTAAACAGCTCCTGGTCACCAATGCTGGTGATATTGCGTAATACCTTAAATGAAAAACCCTAATTCAATTTTTCAAGCCCAAGGCTGGCTTTCTGGAGATGAATGAAGTCTTAAAAATTGCACTTATCATACCCTAAAGTATCAAATTCAAGGAACAGTTTTTGCTTCCAGTTTTTTTATAGTATAAGGAATAAATTGTACCTACGAGGTTTGTAACTGTTTTTAATTCCAGCAAGTGCTTAGCTATGGGCATATGAAGAAATGTTAGCAGAGAAAACTCTTGACATTGTCTGAGAATGGCTCCTTAAATTCCTAGAAAAGCCGAAAGTTAAATACCTTTGCTTACATTGCCTCACATGCATTTAATTTTATGGGTTAAGATGTGCATGATTAAGCCAAAGAAATTGTTATCTTCACTTACATTTGTCATTATAACCTCAGAGGTAAAAAGCAGTCTTCTTTAAAATTACGTTGGAATTTTTAAACTCAATCTAATGTTGGGGTTAAAAGGATATGGGGGGTGAGAGGAGGAATGACTGTTACCTAGCAGCTAGTCATTCGAGTTGATTTCTCAACTGGTCTCCAAAGAGTACTATCAAAGTGGGAAATACTTGTTGCAGGTACTCAGCTGAGTGAACACATTAGGCATTGATCTCAATGGTGAATAACAACTAATAGTGCATCTCCATTGGATTCCTAGTTCAAATCAGCAACACTTTTTTTGAAGTGACTTCTCACTTAGCACATTTCCCTTGACGTCTTGGAACATTCTCTGAGCACATGAACTAGATTTCTTCTGGATGAAAACCAAACTAAAAGAAGGGCTCCATGTTCTCACCTAACATTAATTTGGTCATTTCTTGTCATGGAAACTTAATTAGCATTTAATTTTTATCCATATCTTCATTTTACAACATTATTTTTTAATATGTGTTTTGCTTAATAACACATTAAACATTTGAAATATATTGTCTGGTAGTCTTTTCGTCAAACCTCAGAGTTTCAAACTTGCAAAAAACCTGAGAGCATGGGAAATCTGTCTCCATTTCCTAGAATCATAGAATCACAGAGTGGTAGAGTTGGAAGGGATCTTTAGAGATCATCTAGTCCAATCGCCCTGCAGAAGCAGGTCCACCTAGAGCAGGACACACAGGAACATNTTTGTCAGTTTTTGCAGGAAAGGTAACTGATATATTTATTATAGTTTTCAAAATACAATGTGATTTTCCTACAGCATTTGAAGATATTTTTTGTATTGTACATGTCAATCAGGAAATGACTAGTGCTTCATAAGATGTCCACACTCCTTCCTATTACTGTCTGATTACAGATACCTGGGAATTAATGTTGTCAAATTACTCTTCTTGTGTTGACTATGTGTCCTGATGTTACTTTATCTTGGACAAAAAAGACATCTTTCGCACTCTCAATCTGCTAATATGGGGATGATGATGATGATTTCTAGCAGTTTCTCTGCATTTCTCTCCCTCTCCTTTATTCCTCCATGGAATCTTTATTCCTCTTCTGTCTCCATCTTGAAATACTGCAGGGAATTATTGAAGCCATCTGGCCTAAGCATGAGCTCAGAATCAGCTCTTCCTTAAATAATTAAATTGGGCTTTGATTGCTGGAATACAAAACTTCTTAACTAAAGGACTGCAGGCTGCGGGACTTCATAGTTTACAGATCAAATCCCCAGAGACATCCTAGCTGCAAATCTCCTTAGGACAGGCTGGCTCAGCTAAATTTAAACATAAGTTAAGCTACAACATGAAGGTGGTCCCAGCTGCCAGCTACTTGCATTGATACCAGAAATCAAGAAAGGATTTTGTCAGGATTAAGACAGAGTAGAGTCCTACCTTCAGCCCAATTTCTCCATTTTTTATGCCTTTCCCCCTTTTCTTTTTTTCCAGCACTTGCAGTGCTGCACAGCACGTTTCTGTTCCCAAAACCTACTAGATGACTATCCTCACAAGCCCCCCTCTGCACTGTCTCTGTCAACCTTGTGTGCAATCATTTCAGAAGGGGCTACAGCTCTATGAACACAATTCTGACGTGTTAAGGAGCTGCTGTGCAACCACCTGAGCTGCCAGCGAGGCTCGAGGTGCAGCTTCAGCAGCAGAGCATGTGAAAGGAGCAGCTGCTTATTCAGCAGCAGCTGCAGAAGCAATAGATATGGAAGGAGCCATTCAAGCTGCAAAAGAAGCTTCTGTTGTTTTAGTAGAAATCTGCAACTGATCTTTTCCTGTTTAGTGAGATACATGAGTAGTGGTATGAAAAAAGAATATAGAAGACATGGGAAAGAAATTACTTGAAAATCTCAAGACATTTTGTATATGTCTATGGAACGGAAAAAAAACCTGATCTTTTTAAAGCTTATTCCTAAACTGTGTTTCTCTTAAGAACTGAGTAAACAGAATACTCTACAGTAGGAGCTACACACATTGTCGAGAAAGGTAAGGCAATATTAAACATGGCAGAATACTCTACAGTAGGAGCTACACACATTGTCGAGAAAGGTAAGGCAATATTAAACATGGCATCTTCACACATATTCTTTCCCTAAGTCCAAAGACCTGACAATAAATTTAGAAATTTAATTAGTCTGTAAGGTTTACTGATTATCTCTGTAGAATAACTGCAGCACTGTTACCCTCCAGTTTCTTAAGAATGCATAAACTTATTTAAAAAAAAAAAAAAGGAAAAAAACAAACAAACAAACACAAAAAAATCCCCAAAGGGGCACGAAAAAAGGCATTTCAGGGTTACAATAAAATTAATCATTCCAAGATGTGTTATGTTTTTGTTTCCAGTTTGTCTACTTCTTTCAGTATGTAAAGTCAAAACCAGATAACTATGAAAGGAGAAGGTTTTATGTTACTTGATTTTTCAGGTTTTTTTTTAATTGAAAAGAACATTTTCTTCCTGGTTTTCCTTATAAACTACTCTCTGTCCGTTCAGACATAATCTTGGTTTAGAGGTTTTTGTAGATTACACTGTTGTAAAGTTTAACTAAGAACGAATAGTTCAGCCAGTTTGAGAGCTGGGCAGAGAGGAACCTCATGAGGTTCAACAAGGACAAATGCAGAGTCCTGCATCTGGAGAGGAACAATCCCATGCACCAGTACAGGCTGGGGCTGACCTGCTGGAGAGCAGCTCTGCAGAGAAAGACCTACGAGTGCTGATTGATAATAAACTAAACATGAGCCAGCAACATGTCCTCATGACCTAGAAGGCCAATGGCATCCTGGGATACATCAAGAGGAATGTGGCCAGCAGGTCAAGGGAGGTTCTTCTCCTCCTCTACTCTGCCCTGATGACTCCTGTGTCTAGTTCAGGGCTTTCCAGCTCAAGAAGGACAGGGAACTGCTGGACAGAGTCCAGCACAGGGCCACCAAGATGATCAGGGGAGTGGAGCGTTTTTCTTATGAAGAAAGACTGTGGGAACTGGGGCTGTTTAGTTAGGATAAGAGGAGACTGAGGGGGAACGTCATTAATACTTACAAGTATTTAAAAGGTATATGTGAAGAGGATAGGGCAATGCTTTTTTTCTGTAGTATCCAGATATAGGACAATGGGTAATGAACAAAAGCTTGAACACAAAAAGTTCCACTTAAACTTCTTTATTGTAAGGGTGACAGGTTCCCCAGAGAGGTTGTGAAGTCACTGGAGGTTTTCCAAACCCACTTGGACGTGTTCCTGAGTGTTCCTTGATCTAGGTGGACCTGCTTCTGTAGGAGGATTGGGGTAGGTGATCTCTAAAGATCCCTTCCAACCCCTACTATTTTACGATTGTTTGTTTTGCATAATTCAAAACACTAGCTTACCCAAATGTGCAGTCAAATCAAAATCTAGAAATATATTTTCCTCATTCACTCAGTATCCTGTTTATTTTATTCTTTACTTCTTCTTGAGCCAACTTTTCTTCAAAGTCAAAATATATTTATGTATCAGTCATACTACAATGTGTTCAAGTTAACTGAACAACACAACCTCATGTGTCAGTAATTCAGGAGAAAATGAAATCTGTTGGATTCCCAGTGGCAATTCAGAGTATGAGGATCTCATTCAAATTTATCACCATGACTGGGGAAAAAGTAGATGATCGTACACACCAAGGATACTCCAAGGGCAACATTTTCATATGTGGATGGGCAGTTTAATTTGTCTTTGCTTTTTATGAATCGCAAGTATAGATGCATTTGCACAAAAGTACATTTTAAAACAATTAATTAAGCATTCAATTTATATAAAATCAATTTATTGTTGGACATTATCTAGGTATCCAAAATGCACATGTGATTTCTGTGCCTTCTAATTTGTGGACATCATTTATTTTGATTGTGCAATTAGGAAAGTAGATTAATTAATTTCTGTCTTACTACAAGAAGAAAGACAAATTCTGCAGCCAAGACCTCAAAGCTATCAAGAAAAAAAAAATATTGGAACACAATATTGGAAAGAAAAGCTCCAGGCAAAGAAAGCTTGTACATACCAAAATAGAGAAAATAAGAATCCTGAATTTACGAAGCATAAGCTAGGCTAAAATGTGTCACTTATAGTCTCACTGTGGGAGAAAATACATTTAATGCCAAATCCTAGAAATATGAATGTAAAATAAAGGGGAAAAGATCATCTAGCTCAGAGCAGCCTAATGGCTCACTGATTCAGAAATATTTTATGTGGTTCTCATTAGAGCTCATTGAAACATTTACAGCTAAATACATTTTCATTAAAATAAGTATTTTACAGAAGCTGGAACATTGTACAGAGGCATATTAATTTTAATCCACTTTTTAGTTAAAGAAGAAAAAGAGAGTAACAAAATAAAAATTAAAAAACCCCACACTTGTGTTCCATCTCAGCTGATGAGGCACATACCTATCCCCAGCAACACTGCTGACAATCTCTCAGTTGTTACCCTGAACTCCCCTTCTATGGACTTTCTGCAAGGATTGAGCCAGCCTTATGAATGACAGAGACACACATATTTGCTTGAAGTGCACAGTCAGATTTGAAAAAGCCTGTCATGCTTGTCCAAAATGTCTAGCCAAAGATTGCAGGAGTATAAACCACATGTTTGTGCATCCTAAAATACATGGGTTCTTCAAGCAGAAAAGGCTTAGGTATGTTCTTTGACAAGGCCATTCACTTTCCCAAGTTTATACACATATTTCAGTTGATAGTATCCAAACTGTGAACTGTGATAAGTCGCAGCTACTCAGAGCAGTCTTAGCTTGTACAGTAATGGTTTAGAGTGGATAACATGGTGTTTTGGTCCTCGTGAAGGTAACAATCTTCAAGAAAAATATTCTCTCTAATGATTCAGTTTGACTAGATGGTCACTTTATAAACATATTCTACAACAGTTGCCTAGAAAGCTTTCCTCCTTCCCTTTCAATCCTCTAGTGACCTTTTGCCAAATCAGTTTTCTTTCATGCTTCCTTGTTAATTCTTTTGTCAGTGCCTCCTGCATAGTAATTCCTCATAGACTTTGGATGATGAATGACATTCTCTCTTAAATACAAGGATCCCTACTTGTGCATGATTGTGTCTGCAGCAATCCTTAAGTTTACTAAGTGATGCCTCTGAGCCTCATGTCCAATAGTGTATATTGTTTGAATTATAACATTATCACATTATAAACTGGTTTTATTAATGACATCATTTCTATCTTGAAAATTCCGTATTGACATACCAAAAGCACATTGAAACTAGATTTACACTGTTTTTAAAAGAGATGGCATTTTCAGGTGCTTGTTTACTCATGACAAGAACTAAACGTATTTCAGTATCTTCTCATTAAAATCTGCATTCAAGTAATCTGAAGACTCCATCTCGTTACAGTGTGACAAAAGTGTCCAAGACTACAACCATAAATAATTTACTTATTTTTTTAAAAATAGATGTGGAATATGCAACTTTGGTCCTCTAGTCCAGACTCCCGTTCCAGAAAGAAACTAATAGAGCAGAGGAGGAGAAAACTCAGACACTTCAGGTGTCATTCACTAGCAGCTCTCTGTCACAAAGTGTCATATTTTCTGACTTTGACCTCAGAATGGGAGCATAAGCTATTGCACTAGATTCCTAAATAGACTTTTTTCTTGTGAACTTAATTTCTGTATGTTCAGAGAAAAAGTTAAACAAGCTTTGGTAGCCACTGTGTTTTATGGATTTATTTTGCTTGATAGAAAACGTGTTTCACTGCTTTTCTTGGGTCCATACAGAGAGTTTGTGAAAAGAAGTACATTTCTTTGAAACATTTTGGATGAGTTTGAAAGGGGTGTTCCTATGTTTTCAAACTGGTAAAGCTAGAGATAAACATATTTTCAAAGTGCCCTACCATGAATTTTTGTGCATTTAGGTTTAGATCAGGAGTTCTTACAGTCCTCAACTTAGTGCATGTAATGGCACAGTACTATAAAAGGTAATAAGAAACCATGAAACATCATGTCATAATGAAGGGTGCTCTTGTTAGGTCAGTTATGACAAAAATCTGTTTAAGTGATTGACTTTGACATTAGATAAAAAATTTCACAACAAGGATAAAATTTCGCTAGTTTATGTGTCATTATGTTTAAACAGAAATGAGTGTATCAATATAAAAAAATAACTTGCCCACTCATGACTACTCAAACAGCCTGTCTTTTTGAGCACTATGCAGGAGATAAACAGATACATAAAGATTTCAGGATCTTCGAAAGTACCTGGGACAGACCTTGACATACACTGCCTTGGACTGTCTCTGCAGACTTCGGGGATTTAGGAGTACACAGGAAAACAAAGATGGCTCAGAACTCCTCTGCCTGCCCTGGCAGGGCTGGTCATAAACAAAGGCAACCTGAGCTCACTCTGCACTAGCTAACTATAATCAGACCAATTCATCCTGTTTTGACCAGGTCTTATTGCTGCCAAGCAGGGAATTTCTCAAGTGTAATGGCTTCCCCATCAGAGATGTTGCAGAGAGGTGCAGCTAGTTCAGATCACAGGACAATGCATAAAGCATCTTCCTGCACTCACCTGTTCAAGCATAGATTTCTATTCACAGCTGCAGTCGACATGAGCCATATACATGTTTTGCAAGGCAGAATACAGACCTACCTTGAACCTTCTTTAGCACACTCATATCTCTTGTTTCTACAAGAAATATTATTGTCATGCAAATAATCCTTTCAATATGACCAGCACATCAGAAAGCCCTACAAACAGCTTAAATTGCACAATCCTTAGCATTGGCATTATCTTTTTTCTGTATGTTTAGGAATGGTCCATTCTCAGAGCTCACCCTGTACTCTAATTACTAAAAACCACATTACTTCAAAAATTTGATCTTTACAGGAAGATTGAACACTTATAACACATTTCATCTGAAAACATTTGACAACATGCATACTTTACAAGAGTTGCTTTGCCATCAGCTGTTGGATGGATCTTAGCAGATGCTTAGAAGCATAAAATAATCCTATAAATAAAGATACACTGAATATTCATATATTAACTAGCATGCAGAACAGTCATTCAAATCGGCATGTGCCCAAGACAGTGGCTTTGCTATCCCTGGATAGAATATTGCCAAAGGATCTTTAATGACTTAGGATAGGAAGGTTTTGGTTTGGGGACTAGTGTGGCACAGTATTGCACTCACCAGTTCCTCATTCCATGACAAGGTTGGAGTCCATTGGTGGCTAAAAGAGAACATTGTGAATTACCAAATCAAATTCTGAAGTTCTTTGGCACTGAGTCAATATTCACCTTGTAGGACCATAACACAAGTTAATTGTCTAATTTGGAGCATCTAGGGCAGGAGTGACTCATAGAGTCATACCCTTCCTCCAGAAATATCTAGTCCTATGAGCTACATCTAGACCTCTTCCTGTGGAAACTATCAATGCAGTAGCTCGATTCTCTTCTGTCCTTATCATCTGCATCTATTAGCATAATGAAGATGTGGCTGTGCAAATAAGCACAGGACAAATACTGCAAAGAAAAAAAAAAGTAAGTTTTCTTTCAGCTCCTTTTGAATCTTG
The DNA here is from genome assembly GCA_013401255.1 of Urocolius indicus. Classification (NCBI taxonomy): domain Eukaryota; kingdom Metazoa; phylum Chordata; class Aves; order Coliiformes; family Coliidae; genus Urocolius; species Urocolius indicus. Next base: position 13,950 of record WBNH01010516.1, on the reverse strand, counting down.
CAATCACACAGGCATTCAGAATGCAGACCTTATTTGTTAATTAACTGACCCTATTTTCAGTTTAATTCACCACCACTTCTTTAATCTTAGTACTTTCAATGCACCTCAGATGAAGACCTGCCTAAGTACTGGTGCCATTCCTCTGTATCCTGCTGGTGCTGTACCAGTATTCACTTTGCTTTTCAGTTTAGGCTTTGCAATTGATCCTTTTTTTATGAGCAACAACAGGAAGCTCAACACTCCGCCTTACCACATGAAACATGTAGTTGTCTCCTTACAGACCTGTAATATTTTGTAGGGCAAGCAGTGTTTGGCTGAACAAACTTGAAGTTCCCACACTAACATACTGATGATACCTAACACTTGTTTGGGAAGGCTGACGAAATCCAAATCGAGTAAGGAAAAGAATGCTTGAGAAAGAACATTACCATCTGAACTTCAGAACCAAAATCTAATGTGTGAAATTTAAATTAAAATATCAGAGTTGGTATACCAGCTCATACACACAAATAAGATAAAAAAAATAATGTGGAAATGTTCAATAAAAACAAAAGCTATGTTCACATTTAACCAGACATGAGTATGTGAACAAGGAAAGCAAACTTCAGTACAGAGCAAAGTAGCCATGTCTTTCTGCTGAAGAGAGAAAGGAGGAGGAGTGGAGGTGAATAAATATAAGAAGCAGAAAATTTAGCGTAGCACAACCATGGAAATCAATGCTGGAAGCAAAAAGAGGGACAAAAAGGATCTAAAGAAATACTGATAAGGCTCAAGAGAAAGAGTTAGCATAGCATACACAGAGGAGGAGAGAATGAGGTGAAGCACTACAATAGTGAGATAAGCTGTTAAATCTTACAACTTTTGCATGCCACAGGATCCAAGAATAGATCATTTAGGATTCCCTTCAACCCCAGAAAAGCAATGCCAAATGGTAATCATTATATTTCACCTAAGAGAACACTGATATTAAAAGACCCAGACAAAAAAAAGTGATCTGTAGGAAATTACATGGCTTTCCAACATGAAAGGAATTCTTTGAACAAGTTTTTGTACATAATATGGGGTAATATCACAGGGAAAAAAACTACAAAAATGGTAACACAAATTTTTCATTTGCTGCAAGTCTAAAGTTGCTGTAGAAGAAGTAGAGTGAATTGTGGGCTTGTTTCCCCATAGTATATTATCTGAAACTTGAATAATATGGCAATTATTCAGTGCTAACAGAATGGAATTATTTTTCCCAAGGCTACTAAGTAACAAGGGAATGAGACAAGGTGAGTTCAGCAACTCCAAGAAAAGGAAGGTGAAGTCTGATTCCTCTACCAACATGGGATCAGTTTGGCTGTCTAGAGTAAGGTAGTGCCAGCCATCCCTGCTGAAAAACAAATTTCGCACCAAAACTCAACCCTGCATTTCCCAAAGTACAGAGATTTCACCGGTGACTCAAATCTCTGTATACCTTCTATACCTATGTTGAGAACTTCTGCTATCAAATAAAAAAATACATTTGTCATCAAGCTGTCAGGGATGGGTAGTGAGGAGTCTTCTATGAAGTTTAAAAATAATAAACTCCTAATTCACTTTATTATTAAATATAAGACTACTTTGTTAGTTGTGTTTATAAATACTAGTTCCCTGGTTATGAATGAGTGGATAGCACTATGTTCAAAGTCAAAGCTATTCTGCACCTGTGCAGATGGATGGGGGAAAGTTATGTGTCATAGACAGATGATTCGTGACACTGCTTTTCTCTGGAGAGTGAAAGGAAGTAAGTACTGTCTGAAGTCTTTATGCTTCAGAGGTAGAAAATCTCAAATGTCCATTTCTACAGTAATGTAGAAGTGCTATAATCTCAACTGAGAAGTCACAGAGTTGAACACTCAGCACACTATCTTGTTCAATTGTATGGAGGAGAGCAAGCTTGGTGAGGCATTTTGCCAATCTGTATTGGAGAACATCTACAAAATAGCAACAAATCATATGAAGTGTAATAAAGGCACATTATGCCTTTTATATACTTTTACAGGAAAGCAAAACATGAAGGTAGTAGGGCCAGAGGTGGAAGATGCAAAGAGTGATTGCTATTCTCAGAAAAGGCAGCTTTCTAGCCTTAAGTATTTGTGTAATTTTCTTTCACATTTTTTATTAGACAGGAATAAAACCTCATTTCCTCAGATGGGTTCAGATACAAATTCATTCAATTAATTAAATCTCACTGAATTTTAGAAACACAACTTTAGTGCATTAGTTTTTTTACTATATAAAGTAATGGAAATATTAATAGCATACTAAAAAAAAAACTTAAATTGCTTTTCTACAAGAAAGAATATAGCTCACCTCACGCAATTTTATGTATTTATTTATAATATATTATTAGTAGAGTTTAGGCATGGAAATTATGGATCGTGATCAATAACCAGTTAATGGTACATTTCTGTGTTTAAAATTGATAGTGCTAGGCACAAATATTCAGCTTATAATTGATGCTGCCCACATATAGCTTTTTATACAGCTTTTCTTGCCTATTTTTCATCACTCTACTATTCAGTTTCTAGCACACATTACCATGTGCATGCATGGAAAAAGGCTGAGGTGCTTAGAAGGCTCCTAAACATGAACATTTTCAAAGTACCTCAAAATGATAGTGTTTGAGAATCTTGCTAACAAGTCTGAAGAAGAGATACTTATGTTGTTCTTTATTAAATGGTTCCTTTCATAGTTTATTATACAGTATCCTAGCATAGGAAGAAAAGGCAGTTGTGATGGGCTATAGTAATTCAGAATACAAAAATGACTCAACAGAATTCTGAAGTCCTTCAAAGTGGATTAATTGTTCAATGTTCCATTATGCCCTCATTTTATAGTTGGGAATCTGAAGTAGAGACAGAGAATTTATGTTGCCCAAAACCACACAAGAAGTGTGCAGAAGGACCAAGGACTGTTCCTTCTGCACCATTGTACTCTTTTCTTCCTTTACATTGATGTCTCCACTAGAAGTAACAAGCTTGGAAATCAGCTGGGAAGGTCTCTGCTACACTGAATAAACTTCTCTCTCCTTCCTCAGTCTAGGATCTTGTATATGCTATACATTAGATCAGGTGTTTGTTGAAGAAGGGATCAGCTCCTCTCTTCAGATTTCTAAGAAATTTGTTTGAGACTCAGTAATACTGAATTTTCTTTAAATTCTACTGTCTGTAAATGATGGTATTTGTGGTTAAAATTCATAAAAAGCCAATTAAGTATTTCCACATGAAGATCAAAGGAATATAGTATTTGGGGGGTTTGTGGGGGTTTTATTCCACTTCACTAGCAATGTTCACCAGAGTCTGCAAGAGAGCAGAGTTAGCTTACCTTTGTAGATGGGTTTCGAGAGAAGTAGTCAACAAATAACAGCACTAAGCTGGAGACTAAAGAACATGATCACACAAAAATGAATTGCTTCCTTCTTTTAAGCTCAATTGCAGCAAGTAGCCATGGTGTAAAGTGCAGTAATTTTGACCTTCATTCTCATACATGACACTCTCAAAAAACTGTCTTCTCTTTTCAGGAGGAGACAGTTACAGTGCCAGGGTATTTATTTCTCCATACCTATCAATGAAGAAAAATGAACCACACTAACCTATTCTTACATACTCCAGTTCACCACAGCTATATACAGAAAGTTTGTCTTCCCTTATTCACACTGTCATGCACACTCAGAAAAATTTGAATGAAATCAGATGAGAGAAAAAACAACACAGGACTGTGTGTCCCATCACTTATCCTGAAGGACAATCCTTTTCTGAATGAGAAGATGAATTTTCTAGCTGAGTGGGACAAACACATTTTGAGCGCCCATTCTGTCATTTAAACATGTTAAAGTATGCTGGCTTCAGAGTGTTGATAGAAAGGCTTACCATATGTTTCCTAGGNCACAGGACTCCAGATGAGGCTTCACCAGTTTTGACTTCCAAGGTACCTCATTGCACCCTCAGTAAGTTTGCTGACAACAGCAAGGTGGGCAGATGCGTAAACCGGCTCAAAGGCAGGAAGATTCTTCAGAGGGACGTGGACAGGCAGGAATGGTTGGCGGAGGCCAATTGTATGAGGTATAAAAACATTAAGTGCCGGGTCCTACACATGAGCCACAACAACTCTCTGCAATGATACTGGATTGGGGATGTCCAGCTGAGAAGAGGTTTGATCACTCTCTACAACTTCCTGAAGGGTAGCTGTAGTGAGGTGGGAGTCAACCTCTTTTCTCCAGTAGTGAATGATAGGACACAAGCAAATGGGCTCACATTGTTCCAAGGAGAGGTTAGATTGGACATTAGGAAGAATTTTTTTACCAGGAAGGTTATTAAATGTCAGAACAAGCTTCCTAGGGAGGTGGTGGAGTCACCATTCCTAGAGACATTCAAAAGACAAACAGAAGAGGTGTTGAGGGATATGGCTTAGTTTAGTGATTGACTTGGCAGTGTGAGGTTAGTGATTGGACTTGACAACCTTAAAGCCTTTTCCAACCATAATTATTCTATGATTCTATGACTCTACGATTCATATCATATCATGGAGGGGTTGGAGAAACAGCAAAGAAGGTCTCTTCCGCATTTCATTTTTTTCTTTTTTTTTTTATATTACACAATTCACAAAGAATACAGAAAATGAGACTAGTTTAGGTTGAATACCTTATTTGAAAATCTTTTTTTAATTAGCGAACTACATACAGAAGTGAACTAGTTTAATCCATTTAATCTGATACCAGATTGAAAAGGGAAATCTGGTATGGTCTTTGGCCACATGTTCATGTTACTACCGTGGCAGGTATAGATAGTACCATTACACTGAATCCTTACAGATTCAATCTATTTTTACATTATTTAGTAAGCAAAGAACAGTATTTTGGACTTCTTCTTTTGTACTAGAGCCTGTCATCCTTGAAAGGAATGCTGGGATGAAGGCTTTAGAAAAGATGGAATGTCTGTTTGCTAGTTTCAACCACTGCTATTTGTAAGTAGGTGAGCGTTCTGAATGAACAAGGTACTCTAGGAAAATTTGCACCAATAGGATTTTTCCTTTTCCACTTAACCTTTATTTGACCATATTTGTGCATCCGAAAGACAAGGTAATTTGTTAACTTGGCTTGCTAGATAAAAGATTAAATTTCATTGTATAATTAACACGCTTTTCACAATAAACTCGATTTTGTTCATCCTAAAAAATATTTGGAATCCCTTCCAAGGCAGCAAACAGCAAAGAATGGTGAGGATGAAACTGTTTTGCAGTGTATGGCTGGCCCACAGCAGTAACTAACTAGCTGAAACCTCTGCCAGGCAATAGTTGCTGTCTTTGAGGTCCTCCATAAAATATGTCTAGAAGATGGTTTCCAATTTCCTTTTATTTGAGTCTGTATATCAAAGGCCACACCTGAGTGATTTTTATAATTAAGATCTCTGAAACTCTGATTCATGTTGATCTTTCAGCCTCAGACCTTTCATGCTCCATAATTTCTTTCCTAAAATATGGCTCCTAGAATTGAACATGTAGGCTCCAGCTATGTTCCCCCTAATGCTCAGCATTAACCAATTTATAATTCCATCTCCTCTGAGTCTCTTTTTACTCCTGCCAAAGATTGTTCAAATAGCTTTGGTGTATTATTTATGGTTAACCCTGTTTCCCAAGGTGATTTTTTTCTTTTCTCTCTCTCTACAATCCATGCATTTGCTAAGATCTTTATTTTTAAGCCGACTAATGTAACTTTTTGTCTTCAGTCAAGTGTATGACCTAAATCAGCTCAGCTCTATCTTTTTTAATGTTTTTCACATCTTTTTGCAACCAATATGACTTTCTGGCTAAAGTACTTTTTCTCCTTCACTTAGCTATTAGTAAGAACAGTTTCCACACTATGCATGTTGCCTATGTGTATATCAACAACGACACTAGTCAGATTCACTCTGCAGAATTTGCAAAAAATATTTTTGTCAAATAAAAGCTTGGTGAAGCTAAAATAAAATATATCTGATGTAGGCTTGTTCTAAAGTGAGAAACTGATGACATTGATATTTGGCCAAAAAGGGATCAATGGTCAAACATCATGTGAAAATTGATATTCAAAAGCTATGAGATTTTAAATAAAAACAACAAACCGAAGGCAGATAAATAGCAGTGAAGTTCAAGGACATAATGTCCACAGAACTCCCAATGAGAGCAAGAGAAGAAGGACATATTTTCTTTTTCAGCAAGAACATGAACTGAAACAGCAGAAAATTCCTCATGACATGTCTTTTACAATACAGGTAACAGAAACAAAACAAAAATACAACCATTCAGGCCACTGCCACATACTTCACATTCAGGCATTAATGGTTCAAAAGACTGCCCTAAAAAATGTAAAACCTTTCTAGCTCTTGATCTTAGAAATGGCAAATTGGCCTCAAAAGTGACATCTGGAGATTATCTGGTTCAAAACCTCTTGTTCAAACAAAACCACCTAGAGCTAGTTGCCCAGGAATGCGTCAGAGGATTCCTGAATATCTCCAAGGGTGGAGACTCCACAACCTCTCTGGACAACCTGTGGCAGTGCTCAGTCATCCTCATGCTGAAAAAGTTTCTTCTGATTTTCAGGAGGAAACTCCAGTGTTTCTGTTGTCCTGTCACTGTACACCACTGAAAAAAGGCCTGGATCTGTCCTCTATGCATCCTCTCTTCAGGTATTTATAGACATTGATGAGATTCCCCCTAAGCCTTCTCTCCTCCAGGCTTATCACTCCTAGCTTTCTCAGCCTTTCCTCATATTAGAGGTTCTCCAATCCCTTAGTCATCTGTGTGGCCCTTCACTGGGCTCTCTGTCCGGTATGTCCATGTCTCTCTTGTACCCATGAGACCTGAACTGGACTCAGTACTCCAGATGTGTCCTGGAGTAGTGAGAATGATTCAGAAACAAACTTTTCTGATTACTTAAGCCACCTGTGCTCCACTTTAGATACTACTACGACCCATTTTTATTGCAATTATTAGGTGTCTAATAAAGCTTTTCTGGTGCTTATTTAAGTTATCTTGACAGCAAACTACAGAGCTCTCTGTTTTTCTGAATAGATCAAAAGAGCATATGCTACGCAATCTTTATCTCTAAATGACTCCAAAGAGAAAATATCATCCTCAATTAAAATCATTAACATGGTCTCTTTTGCTTTATCACAGCTGTGAGATAAAGACCAGATGAGACACAGATTTTGGATGCAAAGATTAGGGAAAAAAAGTTCAAGAATGTTCAGTTAAGGAGTCAGTGTGAAATCAGTCTTCAAAGAACATGAAGCCTGAATGGAAGGAACATAAAGAAATGTGTTGCTATGTTCCGAAATTTTTTCAAGATCCGTTCATTTCTTTCTTCATTTAAAAATATTGCAGAATTTTAATAAGTTCAAATGTAGTTTCATACCAAAAAGACGACATAGTATGAAGTTTTTTTTTAATTACAGGTAATACAAGTACAGCTGAGTTTGAGTTCTTGTGTGAACTACAATATGAGGTCCTGCTCTAGCATAGGGAGTGAACTAGATGATCTTTCAATGTCCCTTCCAAATCTTTAGATTTTGTTTGTGTGTGTGTTTGTGTGAGAGTGTTTCACTAGGTTAAGGTCAAAGGCTTTGACTACGCCAAAGCATCTCAGATCACCTCGGTTTTAGCCATGTACCTCAAGACAGCTAAAAAGAAATCAAAGTGCCACTTATGCTTGAGATGTCTGTAACGGTAAGATAAGGAACAGGTCAAATACACCCAGCATTCTTAGCTGGCGTAGTTTATATCACAGCAGAAGACCATGGACCATAGATTTGTTACTCTGGGGAATATCTCACATCACATCTAGCATTCCCTAAGAATCACATATCAGATTCCATTAACAGGTATCTCTGGCACATGACAGCAGAAGAACAAAAGGAGAACTCAGTGCTAGAGAGCCTGCAGGAGATGAGACTCCAAGAGTGCTCTTGGGTCCTCACAGATAGACACTTCAACATAAACATTCCTTACAACACTTCACAAATTAGGCTAAAAATGCTCCTATATGGGAAAGGGAGAGGATCAAACAGCAGCTGTCCGAGGCATAACTGCTTCCTTGACACTGTAGAAGGCATTGGTGAGACCACTATTTCAATACTACCCTGCTAAGCCCAGTTCTCAACTTCAAGAGTGAAGTGGAAATCTTGATAGAGAGCTGTAAGAGAAACTGAATAACCACAAATAAGCTTTTCAAGGAAACTTGTTCTTTGTTCTGTAAACTGTCATTTTAGTAGTAAGCATTTACATGAAAGGAGTAAATTAGTGTATTACAAGTACACTAAAATGTCATGAAAACATGACAGCCAGGCACAAAAATGTACAAAACTTTAGTCTCCCTTGAAAGCAACTATAATCAGATCGACTCATTCTGAATCAGATCAAAGCTCCTTCTAGTCTAGAATCCTGTCTCTGACAATGTTATTAGTAAATATTCTGAGAAAGTCTAGAATAACAGGGGAAGGCTACAGTGTGCTTCCCTTCAGTACTTATTCCAGTGGCTTTCTGAAACTTCAAACACATGACCAGTGCTTTTTCATGCAAAATAAAGAGGATGGAAAGACAGTATTCTACAATTCCACAATGATATATCCATGATATATTTCTGGAGGCACGGAGAATCCTGATTTGTAATCTTAGAGAGAAATCTTTGGTTGGAGGAAGTGTGAGATTTTTCCATGGTTTATTAAAAAAAAAAAACTCAAAATGTTTCGTTGGCCATCTGAGGGAATAACTAATATAGATTTTTGTATGCATGAGTTTTAAAGTTTAGCTTGAAGTTGCTGTTCATTTTCCCCAGCAGAACAGGAAATGAAATGGTGAGTGCTGCTCAGCTCCACACCAAGATGAGAAGCAGAAGACTGGCTGCCCTGAGGAAGTGTCAAACAAGGGAGGATTCTCTTGCACCTATCCAGGGAAAATTGTGTGCTCCAGTAAGCTCCTGTGTTGCCTGTACACCAACACACAAAGCCTGGGGAATAAGCAGGAGGAACTGGAGATACAGGTGCAGATGCAGGGCCACAGTCTCATTGCAGTTGCAGATACATGGTGGAACAGCTCATGTCTGGTGCACAGCCACGAATGACTTTGTGCTAGTTAACAAAGTGAGCAAATGGAGTTGCCCTCTACATGAGATAGCAGATAGAGTGCATTGAGTTCTGCCTGGAAAGGGATCAAGGGCAGGTTCAGTGTTTCCAAAAGAGAATTAAGGGGCAGGTGCATGTTACTGTCTGGGGAGTTTCCTACAGAAAACCTGATCAGGAGAAGGAAGTGGGTGAGGCCTTCTGTAAGCAACCAAGAGGTGTCTCACTATTACAATCCCTGGCCCTCATAGAGGGCTTCAACCACCCTGATGTTTATGGGCAAAGCTACTCCGCCAAGCACACAAAGTCCAGGAGATTCCTACAGAATACTGATGACAACTTCCTGTCACAAATGGTTGAGGAGCCAACGAGGAAGGCTGTTTTGCTGGACCTTATGCTAACAAATAAGGAAAGTCTGGTTGAGAATGTGGAGGTTGGAGGCAACCATGGTTGCAGCGACCATGAGATGGTGGAGTTCAAGATCCTGTGTAGAAGAAGCAGGACACCTACCAGGATTGTGATGCTGGACTTGAGGTGAGCTGACTTTGGCCTCTTCAGCGACCTCTTTGGAAGAATCTCGCATGGGATAGGATTCTAGATGGTAGGAGTGCCCAAAAAAGCTGGTCCATCTTCAAGAACCACTTCCTCTCAGACCAACATCAGCGTGTCCACACAAGTAGGAAAAGAGGAAAAGGAGGCAAGAGGCTTACATGGATGAAGAAAGAACTACCGGGATTACTCAAGGAGAAAAAAAAAAATCTGTGGAATGTGGAAAAAGGGTCTGGTAGCTTGGGAAGAGTATAGGAAGATCGCCAGAGGATACAGGGACAAAATTAGAAAGGCCAAAACCCTTTTGGAATTAAACATGGCAAA
>WBNH01010513.1:312430-375152 GCA_013401255.1 Urocolius indicus | reverse complement strand
CCTAACACTGCCACAGCCACCACCAAAAGATGTCTCTACACACCATCTGTATGGCTTTTAAATCCCTCCAGAGATGATGACTCCTGGGCAGTCTGTGCCAGGAGTTGACAAACCTTTCAGGGAAGAATTTTTTCCTAATATCCAATGTAAACCTCCCCTGGCACAAATGGAGGCCATTTCTCTTGTCCTGTCACTTGACATTTAGGAGCAAAGACTGACTTTCACCTCACGACAACCTCCTTTCAGGGAGTTGCAGAGAGTGATCCTGTCTCCTCTCAGCCTCCTCCTCTCCAGACTAAACACCTCCAGCTCCCTCAGCCACTCCTCATCAGTCTTGTACTCCAGCCCCTTCCCCATCTTCTTCCCCTTCTCTCTTTGCATGCACTCCAGCTCTTCAATGTCCCTCTTAAAGCATAAAGTACCTCAGCCTTTTCCTCATCCTTTGGCACTATGTTTCCCTTCACATCCTATAAAGGATGGAGATTCTCCTTAGCCCTCTTTTTGTTGACAATGTATTTATAGAAGCATTTTATATTGTCTTTTATTGCAGTAGCCAGATTAAGCTCTAGTTGGTCTTTGACCTTTCTAATTTTCTCCTTGCATAGTCTCACAACATCTTTGTAGTCCTCCTAAGTTTCCTGCCCCTTCTTCCAAAGGTCATAAACTCTCCTTGTTTTCCTGAGATCCAGCCAAAGCTCTCTGTTCAGCCAGGCCAGTCTTCTTCCTCACCAGCTCATCTTCTTGCACGTGGGGACAGCCTTCTCCTGTGCCTTTAAGATTCCTTCTTGAAGGAAGTTCAGCCTTCCTGAACTCCTTTGCCCTTCAGGACTGCCTGCCAAGGGACTCTGTTCGTCATGGCCCTAAATGGGCCAAAATTTGCCCTCAGAGAGTCCAAGGTGGCAGTTCTGCTGTCCTTCCTCCTTACTTCTCCAAGATCTGAAAACTGTAATTTCATGACATTTCATAGAATCATAGAATTACAGAATGGTAGGGCTTGGAAGACACCTCTAGAGATCATCTAGTCCAATTCTCCTGCTCAAAAAGTTCCACCTAGATCAGGGGGCACCGGAACGTATCCAGATGAGTCTTGAAGACCTCCAAGGAAGGAGCCTCCACGTGCCAGAACATCATAACTAGGACCAACCAGAGCAGATATATGCTTGTTTTTTAAAAGAAACAAGTAGTTAATGACTACCAAAACTAATTAGGATAATTACTGTCCTCTCTGGTTGCATCTTCCACTGACAAATCTCTATAAGTTTTTTCTCCACTGGTTTAATTGATGTCCCTTTTCTGTGAGGTACATGATATCTGTGACCATGGGCGAGTCACTTAGCAGCTCTTCAACTTCCACAGTAAGTGTAAGCTTAATAAGAACATCTTGTTTCACCAGCTGGAAGATACTATTCAACATTAGGTGTTGTTCAACTTAAGCTGGAGATCATTGTAAATATTGAAGAGACCCAGAACTAGAAGCTTAACTGTCAGGCCACACTGATGACATACTACTAGCTTGGGGCAACCCAGAGTCAAAGTGGATTTGGAGACTGGCTGGGGCAAGGTTTCTACAGATATGTTTCTGGTAAATGCCTTCAGGCTAAGTAGCCATTAGGACTAAACACAAGCTTTGCTTTAGATTTTTGTTTTCTCAAGCTATCCAACCCAACATGGGCTTCCTAGTTGTTTCCTTAGTAACCAGCCCATATGTCAGGAGCATATTTAAGATTATGTATGAGATAAACAACTTCAGATTAAAACACATTCAAACAGTAATTCATATTTGCCTGATGTAAGGAAGAAAGCCACAGAATTTCTCTTTATTCTTTTATATACATGGGAGGAAGTGTCTGTGGACTAGAAATCCACATGGAACTATCAGCTCTGCTGTGGATTTATTGTCTGGGTAGAGAGAGAAGCAATTACAGTTAGGGGAAACATATGAAAATTATCTGCTGCTGAATGTTTCTTTCCAATTTTAATCAATGTTAGATATAACGGGGAAAGTTAGTGCTTCTGTTGAATGTCTAAGTTCATAACTCTGCAAATTATAAAGTTCTTTTCGGGTAAAAGCATTGATAGGGAGCACATTTTACATTCAGAATGAATGGCTAAGAAGAGATTCATTTGCAGACAAACATCCATGCCTGATCTTTTGTGCCCTTGAATAGGCAGAGAATGGAAACAGCATCACATTACTTCTCCGGATAGGTGGGAATAACAGAGCCCTAATGGTGAATCAATTCACAGAATAAACCCTGTGAATAGCTGCAGAGGAAATCAATATGAGGAAACAGTGAACTGAACATCTAGTCTGCAAATAGTCAGAAATGAAAAAATAGATTGTGGCAGTCCTGTTTTTAGTACCCCTCAAAAGTCTGGGCCCAAAACCCAGCTGAGTGCCCAGTTCCCAAAACTCAGATGGATGCCTAGTTCCCTTCTAGTTTACAAATTCACTGAGAAGCAAGTGAGGAGGTTGTGGGGAAAAAAACAAAGGAAAGAAATGGACATAAAAGAAGGGTGATGGGAGTTACAGATAAGCAGTAGCATGGACAAATAAGGGGAGAAGAATATCAAATGAAATTGGCCAAGAAAGTAAATAGCATCCTGGCTTGTATCAACAATAGTGTGGCCAGCAGGACCAGGGCAGTGACTGTCCCCGGTGAGGCTGCACCTCAAGTGCTGTGTTCATTTCTGGGCCTCTCACTACAAGAGAGACATTGAAATGCTGGAGTGTGTCCAGAGATGGACACTGGAGCTGGGGAAGGGGCTCGAGCACAAGTCTGGCGGGGAGTGGCTGAGGGATCTGGGAGTGTTCAGCCTGGAGAAGAGGAGACTGAGGAGGGACATGATCACTCTCTGCAGCTACCTGACAGGAGGCTGTGGCAAGGTGGGAATTAGTATTTTCTCCTAAATAACAAGTAACAGGACAAGAGGAAGAGGCCTCAATTTGCAACAGGGGAGGTTTAGATTGGAGATCAGGAAAAATATCTCCAGTGAAAGGGTTGTGAAACCCTGGCACGGGCTACCCAGGGCAGTGGTGGAGTCCCCATCCCTGCAGGGATTTAAAAGCTGTGTAACTGGCACTGAGGGGCCTGGGTTAGTGGTGGCCATGGCAGTGCTGGGGGAACATTTGCACTCAATGATTGTAAAGGTCTTTTCCAACCTAAACAATTCTGTGATTCTATGAACTATTCAAAAGAGGAAGAAGTAGAAAGTGGGATGGGGATAAAGCAGCAGGTAGAGAAAAAGTTCAATATTTTTCTTTCTGATACAAGATGGGAATAGCAGCAGGGACTACTCTGTAAGTGAGAAACTGCCAGATGAAGAGGGCAAGAGCTCTGAGAGGATGGAAGGAAGAAGATACCATAAATAGAGCCAGATGTGACGGATGGATTTGATGGAGAGCACAATCTTTCAATTTCACTCTGCTGCTTTCTTCCTTTTTGACAAATGGCAGATTTCCCTGAAGACATGCAGTGTTACAGACTCAAAGAGTAGGGAAATGGTCTTGGATTTGTGTGTGATAGAGGAAGGATCCCAGAGACAGCACAACCAAACGAGGACAGGAGAGGAAGGTTGCAAGGAGTGAGAACACAAGGAGGACATGGGAGGAGAGAGTCAGAAAAGAGAAATGTGAAAGATGAGGAAGAAAGGCAATGTAAATAAAGCTTTATGTTGGTGAGAGGAGGGGAGGAATGGAGTGGAGAAGGCAAGAAGGAACAGATGAGTGTTCTAATGTGGATGAGGATGACATCAGAAAAAGTGTCTGTGCACTGATGCTGACGCAGCAACCAGTTTGCCCACGCTAGAAATAGGTAATTGATACCATCCTTTGGGAGCTGCTGTTCATCAAAGACCTTTAGTATAATCCTAGAAACCACCAGTCTCTCCTTGCCATTAATTTGTTTTAATGGAACCCTTTTCCTGACTCTTCCTGTATTTTTTAGCAACTCTTTGCAACCTTTCTTTACCCTCAGCACTTTAAGCAAGTGATAAGCTGCTGGTAAGCTTGTTTGCAATTTGCAGTTTATTAGAAGTTCAGTTGGAGGCAAGGGCAGCACTTGTGCAACTTGTGAGTTGTTGAGGAGATGTGTTTGGTGTGAGCCTTGTCTCTGCCAGACATTTACTGATGACACTTAATCACAATCAGTCAGCACCCACTGGGGTTTCTTGCTCTGAGACTCTGGTGTCAGTGATGATAACCATCAACATTGGTAAGATCTCCAAATATTAGCAGCAAAAAAAAAAAAGCACAAAGTTAAACACAGTGTCACTGATGAAAACAAGGGGCAGGGTAAGATGAGGCAGGAATGAGACAAATGAGGGTTGAGGATATACTTCCTACACCCATTAGTTGCCACTGATTTGCAGGTAGCCAGACTGAGTCCTGGCTCCCTTGTTTCACACTCAACAAAAATGCCTCTCAATGAAGGGGATGATTTTTTGGTACTCCACTACTCTCTGACCTGCAAACTCTTCAATGCCAGACCCAGGACTGTGCCCGTCTCCCTTAGAGCATGGACCACAAACCAAATCCTACAGCTGGCTTCAGAAAGAAAGGTGAAGGTGGNGGCTGAGGGATCTGGGAGTGTTCAGCCTGGAGAAGAGGAGACTGAGGAGGGACATGATCACTCTCTGCAGCTACCTGACAGGAGGCTGTGGCAAGGTGGGAATTAGTATTTTCTCCTAAATAACAAGTAACAGGACAAGAGGAAGAGGCCTCAATTTGCAACAGGGGAGGTTTAGATTGGAGATCAGGAAAAATATCTCCAGTGAAAGGGTTGTGAAACCCTGGCACGGGCTACCCAGGGCAGTGGTGGAGTCCCCATCCCTGCAGGGATTTAAAAGCTGTGTAACTGGCACTGAGGGGCCTGGGTTAGTGGTGGCCATGGCAGTGCTGGGGGAACATTTGCACTCAATGATTGTAAAGGTCTTTTCCAACCTAAACAATTCTGTGATTCTATGAACTATTCAAAAGAGGAAGAAGTAGAAAGTGGGATGGGGATAAAGCAGCAGGTAGAGAAAAAGTTCAATATTTTTCTTTCTGATACAAGATGGGAATAGCAGCAGGGACTACTCTGTAAGTGAGAAACTGCCAGATGAAGAGGGCAAGAGCTCTGAGAGGATGGAAGGAAGAAGATACCATAAATAGAGCCAGATGTGACGGATGGATTTGATGGAGAGCACAATCTTTCAATTTCACTCTGCTGCTTTCTTCCTTTTTGACAAATGGCAGATTTCCCTGAAGACATGCAGTGTTACAGACTCAAAGAGTAGGGAAATGGTCTTGGATTTGTGTGTGATAGAGGAAGGATCCCAGAGACAGCACAACCAAACGAGGACAGGAGAGGAAGGTTGCAAGGAGTGAGAACACAAGGAGGACATGGGAGGAGAGAGTCAGAAAAGAGAAATGTGAAAGATGAGGAAGAAAGGCAATGTAAATAAAGCTTTATGTTGGTGAGAGGAGGGGAGGAATGGAGTGGAGAAGGCAAGAAGGAACAGATGAGTGTTCTAATGTGGATGAGGATGACATCAGAAAAAGTGTCTGTGCACTGATGCTGACGCAGCAACCAGTTTGCCCACGCTAGAAATAGGTAATTGATACCATCCTTTGGGAGCTGCTGTTCATCAAAGACCTTTAGTATAATCCTAGAAACCACCAGTCTCTCCTTGCCATTAATTTGTTTTAATGGAACCCTTTTCCTGACTCTTCCTGTATTTTTTAGCAACTCTTTGCAACCTTTCTTTACCCTCAGCACTTTAAGCAAGTGATAAGCTGCTGGTAAGCTTGTTTGCAATTTGCAGTTTATTAGAAGTTCAGTTGGAGGCAAGGGCAGCACTTGTGCAACTTGTGAGTTGTTGAGGAGATGTGTTTGGTGTGAGCCTTGTCTCTGCCAGACATTTACTGATGACACTTAATCACAATCAGTCAGCACCCACTGGGGTTTCTTGCTCTGAGACTCTGGTGTCAGTGATGATAACCATCAACATTGGTAAGATCTCCAAATATTAGCAGCAAAAAAAAAAAAAGCACAAAGTTAAACACAGTGTCACTGATGAAAACAAGGGGCAGGGTAAGATGAGGCAGGAATGAGACAAATGAGGGTTGAGGATATACTTCCTACACCCATTAGTTGCCACTGATTTGCAGGTAGCCAGACTGAGTCCTGGCTCCCTTGTTTCACACTCAACAAAAATGCCTCTCAATGAAGGGGATGATTTTTTGGTACTCCACTACTCTCTGACCTGCAAACTCTTCAATGCCAGACCCAGGACTGTGCCCGTCTCCCTTAGAGCATGGACCACAAACCAAATCCTACAGCTGGCTTCAGAAAGAAAGGTGAAGGTGGATGGAGGAGTAAGGTTGAGAGGTTCAAATCTGAAAACCCAGGGAAGCCCAGCTCCACTGGGTATGGTGCCTTAATCACATATTCAGTGCCATGTGACTCCAGGCAGAAACCTAACACCCTTCTCAGCCTTTCTGGTTTCCACCATTGTTCCCCAAGCAGCACCTTAAAGCACTGCAAGGGGGCTCAAAAGGGTGCCAGAGGTGCATCTGAGAGAGATGCAGGATTTAGCCTATCACATGGGAAAAGTCTCCCAACGTGGAATTTCTGGAAAAGCTGTGGCTCAGCAATGCAGTTCCTTATCTGCAACCTCTGCCCACAGTTGATTGCCCAGTCAATATGATTAGAGCCCTTCTGCTTTTTATTTGCCTGTGTCTTCTCTTGTTACTTCTCCTTTCAAGGATCTCCAAAGTTCTTGCCTAGATCTTAGCCAGGATCTTTTCTGATGAAGTTTCATAATGTAATTTCTACTTTCCAGTCCTAGACTGGTCTAAGATGGCACTTTCAGAGTGTTTGTGCTTCTTCGTGCACATTCAGAGCTTTATGCTGACACAAGAGATTCCTGTGCTCATCCACAGATCAGCGCTGGGGACTGTGCATTGAAAAGAACTCTTTCTCCCATTGCTGCTCAGTATGTTCATGCAACAGATGTACCAAACAACCTAAGCATCTCCTATATTGTCAAGTGTTGCATGCTTTAAAGTCTTGTCTCTCCCCAGTTTGCTCTTCTATTTTTTCTTTCCTCTGCTGGACGAAGATTTCAGCACTAGGTGTAAACCCATCTGTCCTGCCAGAGTGCCTGGAGCTGCCCAGAGCCACAGAGCTGAGGACCATTGTAATCAGCTCAATGGGTGGTTCTGCCTGTGGCCAAATGGGTTCCATATGTGAGATCATCTGTCATGCAGAAGGCACTGTCGTTAGCTTCCTTTCTGAGAAGTCCTTCTGCTCTCCCAGACAAAACTGTCTGTCACTTACCCCAGTGTGTGGACTTGCCACGGTGGTGTCAGGACAGAGCAAACTCTTCTTTGGTAACTTTCCAAAGACAATGCCTCAAACAGCTAATGTTTCTATTTTATTAATTTTATTTAAGCCTATACATGAAGATGATGCCAGTGTCCAGATACTTTTGAGAAACATCTTCTTGGGTGAGGAGAGTAGTCTGGACTGAATATGTGCCACACCTCTGCTTTTGATTTTAGGTTTACATCACCAACCAAAGAGCAACAAGCTGCCACTCTGCATGTCGGTGTAACGTGCTGAACAATCAGCCAGCATCTTCATCCTCATTTCTCTTTTTATAAGGAAGGCAGGTTTTCATGCCCAGAGTTTCCCAGAGCATTTCATATGACAGTGGTAGCTGCAGAAAGGGAGAGTGTAAGCTGCTCTCCATGTCCCCTGCTGTAACGAGTTTAAACTGAAACAGAAGAGTGAAGTCAGAGATGACAGAAACCTGTTTGATAGAGGGGAGGACAGTAGATGGATGCCTAGGAAAGGAGGACAGTAGATGGATGCCTAGGAAGACTGTGAAGCCTGTAGCACTGGCAGTTTGTCCAGTCTGTTTCTCATTTCCCAGGAATTAGTTGGGGGCTAGCTCATCTGGATTTGTTACCAGCCAGCTTTTCATCTCTGTTTTCTGTTCTTGTGTAGCAGCAGATGTTCACATCCTGAATATTTACCAAAGCTACCCAATTATTATTAGGTGTAATTAACACCAGAATCCTAAATCCATAAGCCTGCTTTAGGTTGGATGCAGTCCTATTCTGTGTTAACCAAATAAATCCACAATGTGAAGACTGCCTCTTTGAAAAGCAAGGAGCAATCCTAGCTCCCAGCCTCTCTCTGTGAGTTGCAGATATGTTTGTAGGATACAGAAAAAAAAAAAGGAATATTACTGGGATATGTAGCTGTTTGCCATAACAAACACTTAGCAGCTCTCCACATTTCTTAGTGGTGAATTCATTACCTAGGCATATATCTAAACTCAGATCTTCAGGAAAGTGATTAATATTGCTCAGAACTACTAATTTATGGATCATTGTCTGTAAATCAGGTTGTAGTGGTTCAATGAGATCCACATTTCCTGTGGCTGACGATGAATTCTTCACGTAGGATGTGCAGCATAATTGAGTTAAGGTTATGGAAGCAAATTCACCTTCTGGAATTTGCCCAGTCTGAATCATTTGGTAAAGTTGCATAATTCAAGGTTGGATGTAGTCATTTGCACTAAACAAACAGCATGGTCATGCATTCTGGAGAACAACAATGTGATAGGAGCAGTTTCGGTTCATACTCAGATCTGGTTAAATAAATTAGAAGCACAGTGCAGCGTTTGGGAGGTTTCAGTTATGAAGCTATTTCAAGAAACCCATGAGGATTTCACTGCACTCTGCAGCTGCAGCGTGTGCAGGCAAACAGGATGCTGTCCTCTCACCAAAGGAATAACAAACAATTCCAAAAGAGGGGGTAATTTAGTTAAATATAGCACTTGAAATAATATACTAAGAAGTCTCATCTTCTGTGGCCGTGCTACCTTTCTTATGCTGTAGATAGTCACAGAATCCTCAACCTTCTAATGGCTGCGAAGAGAAGAAACAAAAATTGGGAGATAACAAGCTGAAGGACAATGAGGTGAGCACAGCCTCTAGGAATCATAGAATTATAGAAGCATAGAATGGTTTCAGCTGGAAGAGACCTTTATGCTCATTCGAGTCCAGCCTTGGTCCCAGCCCTATCAACCACCAGACTATTTCCCTCAGTGCAACACCCACCCGGCTCTGAAACCCCTCCAGGGACGGTGACTCCAGCACCTCCCTGGGCAGCTGTTCCGATACCTGACAACCCTGTCAGCAAACCAATTCCTTCTCAGATCCAGCCTGAACCTCCCCTGGTGCAGGTAATATGATAAAAGGAAGAAAGCACCCCAGTGTCTGAGATCATTGCTTTGCCTGCTTCCTAGGCCAGATCCCTGAGGTTTTAAATGCACAGCAATGCTAAAAAAAAAGTGCAATACTCTAACCACTGTGAAGGTGTTGATGGTCACAAGCTTATTCTCTGACCTGCTGCATTACACAGACCAGTCTCTCTTGCCTCTAAGAATCTTTATCTGACATCAGCCAAAGCAGATGCTTTGGGAAAAGGGTAAGAGTTGGACAAAGCAGATTCTCAGTTTGCAATCGTTTGCAGTTCAGGGACTTCCTGAAAAGGTGGGCTCAGTGTATTAATAACCCTCAATTTCTCTCTCTTCCTTGAGGAGCCTGCTTGAAAGGATGCTTTTGAAGCCACATCAGCTTTTAGTTCCCACAACACGCTGTGGCAGGAAGTTCCAAAGTTTAACTACAGGCATGAAGAGTCACTTCCTTCCCTTTGCTTTGAGCTGGTCCTCTCCTCCTTAAAATTGCTGCTTCCTTATTCTTTTATTGGAAAACACAATGAAAAATCAATCTCTCCCCCTTCTCCGAGATCTTCCTGATGTCATAGATTTATCCTGATCATCCCTTAGATTGAAGAGGTGAACATACTTGGATCTTCCTTCTATCAAGTGATTCTGTGCTCTTATCATCCTTATTATTCTCATCTGTATCTTTTTAGCTCTAGCGTTTCCCTTTTGAGGTGAGAGGAGCAGAGCTGCACACAGGATTCCAGCTAGAAGAGCCATAGATGTATACAGCTGTGTAACATTCTGCTTTGTTCCTGTCCCTGCCCTGGCAATTCCTAACATTTCATTTGCTTTAGTGACAGTTACTAAATGTTGGCTGATGTTTTCATGGAGCTATCTATTATAGCCACAAGTTTTCACTCCTGGCCAGTAATGGCCACTTCAGGGCCACATGTGAGCTGAGGGCTGCTTTTCCCCTTGTACATCACTTCACTGTTCAGTCACTGAGATTCTGCAGTTCCTCATCTTTAATACTTCAGGTGGCTTTGTCACATCACTGTCACAGCAATGCTAGCTCATCTATGAGTTTTCTGAGCAAACAGCCCATATCTCTGATGGCCACCACTGCTGATCAGCCACAAAACCTCACCATGAGCTCCCACTCTCTGTTTCATAGGCTTTTGAATTTATTCCTTTGTTATTCTTCCGGGGACCTTCCCGTTTACGCCTGAACTTTCCTTAAAAGCCTTTGGTGAGAGACGCTGGCTGCAGCTCTCAGGAAATAAAAGCTGGTTATATCAACAGGATATCCTTTATCCAAAGGCTTGTTGACACCTTCAGAGAACTCCAGAGACACCATATGGCAGGACTTCCCTTCATAAAAGCCACACTGACTCTTCCACGGTACATCGTTTCCCCACGTGCCCACTAATGCAGTTTTTTTCACTGATTCCTACAATACCAACGTGCACTTAGCTGCTGCTGCTGCTGCTGGAAAGCTGAGACCTCATGTTATTCTGAAAGACTGGGACAAAGATTGGGATCTTCAGGTGCCAGAAGAGCAGGAGTTGGGTATTTTTTTCTGGGATTAAGTGTTTAATGTTGTTTTTGGTCAGAAACACAAGTGAGTGCACAACACTTGGAGAGCAGCATTGTTTCCCCGTGTGAAGATTCCTCTTCTTAACCCAAAATGTTGCCAGCAAAGTTCCCTGCTGTGGTCTGTCACCTCCAGGTTGTCAGAAGTGCAAGATCAGCACTCCCTTTCCTTCTGGTACATCTCCAAGGGGCAGGAAATGCCTCTTGCTCACCACGTCCCCTAAAAACCTGGGAGTGGGAGTCCTGCAAATGAGAGGAGGAAGCACCAGACAAGTCAGATGCTGCCAGCCACCACTTGCAGTGAGTCCCCAAGGGAAAGTGGTTATTCAGCCTGTGCTGAAGTGATTCTGTGTGGTGAATCAGGACCACGTTTGTAGCTCCCAGACAGCCAGACCTCCCCCTCCCTGGTGAGAGGGAAGTTCACGTAGGCACAATCTGACATCATCCCATAAGCCGACATGAATTATTTCCTGATCATTTCAATGATGATTTGGGGAGTTGGGGGTGCAGATTCATCAATCAATTTGTCTGCACTGATTGCTTGGGAAAGCAGAGGACTAAATCATGGAACCAGTCTCATACTACTCTTCTTCTGGGGATGGTGGGGTTATGACTTCTTCTTTAAATGTTGGAAAATATTGAAAGGAAAATAAATGATGGAAAAAGAGCAGCTGCTAAACAGCTCTAACAGAGCCTCGTGGTCATTTCCTCAAAAATAAACCACCAAAAGGCAAACAAGCACACTCCTCTCTCCTGAGGAGTGAGTACATTTCATCCCTTTCTAGGTTTTAACAACTTTTGGATGAATGAAAACACCATCTCTTTTAAGACTTGCATTGACTGCAGAGATCTTTCTGGAGCCTTGAGCTACCCTAAGCTTTGACTCTTCTCCCAAAACCCATTCCCATCTCTTGGGCTGGGCTCACGGCAGAAGGCTGAGCTCCCTGGGAAGCCTGCAGAGGTGTAAAAGGTTTTGCAGACACTGGTAGGAATCAGCTGTCGCAGGGCAGAGTGACTCAGGTTACAGAGTGCTGCTGGCAGGAACACAGTGCAGGAAGCAAACCCACCTCAGGCTGAGTCATCCAGGTGAGCACAAGCATCTGAAGGCACTTACATGCTGAGTGTGATGCAGAGGGTTGTATAACTCTCTATGTCCTTATACAGATGACCTCAGGGGTCTATATTATGGCTTCCCAGTACTTTGAATGTGAACCTCACTGTCCTCTGTCATGGGGAAGAGCTTCCACTGGCTCCTACCATGGGAAGCATGGCATGCTTGCCTGCTCTGCCTCCTGCCTCTCTGAGGTCACCTGCTGTGAGGGAGGATGGCATCTGACAGAGCTCAGGTTCTCTTTACTCTGCTGCTTATCTCATTCCCTTAGGAAGGGCAGAGGTAGTCTAAATCCCACCTGATTTACCAGGACTTTAGACACCTCATTCCTATTAAGTTCAGTGAGGAGTATCCATATGCTGCAGGAAGTTTCAAACACAAGACTCTGATGTGTTTGGATTCAACATCTTTCCAGTACATCAAGTTAAGAAGTCACCACGAAGGGAAAACAAAGGACTTAAGAAAATCTTAAACAAAAACCTTCTTATGAATTCAGTAGACCAAGATCCACCCACAACTTTGACTGTAGGTGAATGATGATGAAAATAAGTCACTTTCATGCATTTTTTTTGAATACATGGAAAAACCATTGAAGTAACATGGAGCACAGTCTAAAACAGCAGCACAGGCACAGAATATCTGCCATGAACATGCCAAAAGTTGCACCTTCTCTCAAAACTGTGATACGAAGTCTGCTTTTGCTAATTTCTTTGTACTCTGCTGCCAGAGAAAGAGGAGCAATGTGAAGTCTTTACTCTCTTCTAGGCACTCTTCTCAAGCAACCACTCAAAATTTAGTATAAAGGTACCAGTTATAATGTGAGAAGAATTGGTGCCTAGCCCATTTGTGAGCCAAACAAAGATGCCTGTGCAGGACAACTTCCTCTAAATTGTCCTGGAAGAACTTTTCAGGAGGTAAAAAGCTAGGTGGTTTTGATAAGGAGCTTGATAAATGAACTGGCTGCAGTGTCCTACTTAGGAGAACATTGGTTTTGGACTTTTCTACTGTTGTGGTACTGGGTTTCTGCTGGTCCTGTACAAAACATGCATTGAATGTGCCAACAGATTGACAGCAAAAGGGAAAGAAGAAGTTGGAAATCTACCCAGAAAGCCAGAGGCAGCAAGGGAAATTCTTCCCTGGAACATTCACAGTGTTAAGACCCCATGTTCTGTCCAGATGCAGAACATCTATGGGAGCAATACAGAGATGGCAGCAAGCAGCCATATGAAAACAAGCAGCGACAGCAGGGTTTGGATGGAAAGTCCTAGAGCTGCCACTCACATCCCTGTGTCATCAAGCTGTGATGCACCTCAGTTACATGGCATTTGCTGGAGGAAAATCTGGAGTATACTGAGCTCCACTGACTCTCCTCACAAACCTTGTACAGCTATGATAAGAGAGCACCTGAACTCCAGTCACTCAGTCTCTGTTTGCTTCCAGCTCCTGTTGGCTGCTCTTTGCTTTTTGCTCAGTTCAGAAGGAAATGCCTAGGGAGTAGCTGCCTGCTATAGAAATGCATGCGGAGGTCACTTGTGTGTATCTGCAAAGGAGGACTAGTTCTGAGTTAACTTCTCCAGCCAGAGAAGGCCAACTTGCCTTGTGATACATGTGTCCTTTCAAAGCTGACAGCACAGTTCAGTTTAACCTCTCTGCCATGACCTGCTAATGGAGAATTGATAAACCATGACTTCCTGAAAAAAAATGGAGTCATAAATAGGAAATAATGTGATAATAATAACAACAATCTGCTCTGTTAGCTCCTGTGGAAGAAAAGCAATTGCATTGGTTGAAAATCAGTACATCACTTCTCACCCTGGTACTGAAGGGCAGCCATGACAGGATACACAGCTCTGCAGGGGTCTGGGTGACTGGGACTTTATTATACAGTGGAGCCAAGCTCTCTTTAAGCACTGCCAAGAAGGATGTCCGGCTCCCTGATGCTGTCCCTGACCTCAGCATGCATCCTGCAGTTCCTATTTCACCACACCACTATGTCCCTGACCCACACTGTGTTAGTGCAGGGAGTTAAACCAGCACAGAGCCCTCCAGTTTTTATGTCACAGAGAGTTTTTTGGTGGTGCAGTTCCCAGGACGCAGAAGAATCAGCACAATGGACACAGTGGAAATGTGCAGCCTGCTGAGCCTGACCATCCTTCCCAACCAGTGCAGTGGTTTAACTAGGGACAGGTTTTGGTAGTGGAGTGTTACAGGAGTGGCTTCTTTAAACAAAGAGCTGCCAGAAGCTTCTCCTTTAGCTGACAGGGCTAATGCCAGTCAGTTCTAAGACCCACAACTGACCCAGGCCTGGCCAATTAGTTTCTGAGGTAACAGCTCTGTGAACAATGTAGTGGAGAAGAGGAAGAAGTTGCTGCACAGATGCTGAACTGCAGCAGCAACAAGGAATGAGAATGTGAAAACATCTCTGCAGACACCAAGGTTGTTGGAGAAGGAGGCGGAGGAGATTCCCAGGCACTGGAAGAAAGATTCCCCTGTGCCCCATGTACAGCCCATGGTGAGGCAGCTGTGCCCCTGCAGCCCATGGAGGCCACGGGGAGCAGAGACCCACTCACAGCTCGTGGAGGAGCCCATGGCAGAGCGGGTGGATGCCTGAAGGAGGCTGTGACTCCATGGGAAGCTCACCCTGAAGCAAGTTCCTGGCAGGACCTGGGAGCCTGTGGGGAGAGAGGAGCCCAGGCCAGAGCAGGTTTGCTGTCAGGACTTGTGACCCTGTGAGGGACTCAGGCTGGAACAGTCTGTCCCTGAAGGACTGTTCTCCCCATGGGTGACCCACGTTGGGGCAGAGTGTGAGGAGCTGTCCCGTGACAGGCCCCAGGCTGGAACAGTTTGTGAGGAAGTGTGTCCCATGGGAAGGACCCACGCTGGAGAAGTTAGTGATGGACTGTGTCCCGTGGGAGGGACCCCACAGTGCAGCAGTGGGAAGTGTGAGGAGGCCTCTTCCTGAGAAGCAGCAGCAAAGTCCATCTGTGATGAACTGACCACAACCCCCATCCCCTGTGCTACTGGAGAGGGGAAGGAAGGGGAGTCCTTGGAAGGAGGGGAGATGTTTTAAGAGTCAGTTTTATTTCTCTGATCTGTTCTGATTGTTCATTAATAATCAAACCATTTCTCCCCAAGTTGAGTCTGTTTTGCCCATGACACTAATTGCTGAGTGATCTCCCTGTCCTCATATTGACTCACAAATTGCTTGTTATATTTCTCTCTCCCCTGTCCAGTTTAGGAGGGGGAGTGACAGAAGGACTTGGTGGGCATCTGGCAGCCACCCAGGGTTAAACCACCACAAACAGCTACCCATTAATTAGAATAAAAAATAGGATAAAATGCTATTCTCAGCCTTCTAATACCACCATGCCACGCAGAGAACAGTGGATGCCAGGGAAGAATAAAAAGACTGTAAGGGGAAGAAACATACACTCATGAATGACTGTGAGAATTAATTTCTGCCATAAAATATGGCTCATAATATGAAATGTCAGAGAACCATCTCAAAACCTTGTCCTCTGGCAGTTAATTTAAATAGTATTAGTTATGGCTTAACATCACCTGAAGGCACATGAATGCCTCACAGCACAGACTGAGGGAACTTGCAGTCTAATTAATGCTTCCCAGCGTGAGGGTCGCCATGGATAAAAGAGAAATGGAAGGACACCACGTGAAGCTCCTGGTTGCAACAAGTACCAGCATGTAGCTTAGTCACAGGCATAATGTAGTGGTTTGCTAGACAGGGAGGAGGGAGAACTTTCAAGGTCTGGCAGTGTTGGGACCAGGGGAATATCCAGCTGTTGATTCACCCCACGGAGATATGTGAGGAAAGGGCAGTGGTTCTGTGATTCTGTAGTTAGGGAGGGATCTGAAGGAGGAGGGGCCGTAGTGCTCTCCCTGTGCTCAGCATGGCCTGGTGCTGCTGCAAGCATTGATGCAGAAAGCAAGCGTGCTGAATTCGTGAGCAGAAATAGGGAGGTGGCAGAGACACATCTGCTGCCTGAAAAACTGACCTGGAGGGACAGAGAGAGATGTGAGCAGCTGGATGTGTGAGCATGTATCATATCGATTAGTGAACAGGCTCCTGTAACTGTCACAGTTACACACGGTGTCAATACCAGTTACAGAGAGGCACTTCAGTGCAGAAAAAAACAGTGACAAAAAAGACCTTTCTGTTCTTTAGAAACACTGGCAGAAGAGGACTCTTTCTAAATCACTGCCCACGCCGAGTCACATTGTTCACATAAGTTAGCTTGGCCTGAAACAGAAAGTTCAGGAGCTGCCAAGGGCGAAGGCAGCCATGGGTATGAGCTCACAAGAGGCTGCCAGTCCTGTGAAGTTACACTGGTCCCATCATGGATGGGGAAGGTCTACGGAAATGGCAGAGTTGGGAATCATAGAATCATAGATTGGTAGAGTTGGAAGGGACCTTTAGAGATCATCCAGTTCCCCTGCAGAAGCAGGTTCACCTAGATCAGGTGGCATAGGAACATGTCCAGGCAGGTCTTGAAGACCTCCAAGGAAGGAGACTCCACACCCTGCCTGGGCAGCCTGGGCCAGGACTCCCTCACTTCAACAGTGAAATAGTGTTTTTTTGTTTAAATGTAACTTTTTGTGTTCCAGACTCATCCCATCACCCCTTGTCCTGTCACTAGATACAATGAAAAAATTGCAGCCACAACCTCCTGACACCCACCATTGAGATACTTGTAAATATTAGTGACCTGCTTCCATTGGACATGGTGCTGAGCAGGCTTTGCAATGCAGGTGAAGCACAGCTCTGGGGGAGCAATCTGGTAAATGTACCAGACCTTGTGCATCCTCTCAATGCTGCATCTCTCTCTGCAGCACCCTGCATCAATGGTGAGATTCTGCACCGAGCAGTACAGCAAGAGACCACTCAATGCAGATAGATTTTTACATTCAAGTCAGGAGGCTTGCTGTCATTTCCAGACATGTCATCAACATTCCATTAAAGCCCCCAACCCATACTGGAAGAGAAACTGTTCAGGTTTCTCCTGTCTACTGTCAGGGATTAGCATTGGGAATAATCGTTGCCTCACATTTGCATCTCTCTGGTGTTGTTCATAGCCACCCAGACTATGCTCATCCATTTTGGCTCTTAAGTAAGCTATTATATACTGACATCCTTTAAACTGAACACAGAAGTGTTTACTGGACTGAAAAAGACATCACCAGATGGCTCCAATATCAGCCTAGAAGGATTTCTGTTCTTCAACAGGCGCTAAATGTGGCTGAAAAATCAGCAGGCTGCAGAGCGTCTGCATAGTCAAATCACCTCTAAGAGGCTTTGTAATTGCATTCAGTTCTGCTGTGCTGGAAAAGGAGGGTAATAAGCTCAATGCATTACACTTAAACAGGAGCTAGACTCAGTGTATAGGGATAATAAGAAACATAGGTTGAGGTTTTAAAGGCAGCTGGTGAGGCTCAGCACTTTGCTCAGTGGAAACAGAGATGCCAAGCTACCTTAGTTCACTTGAGAGTCACAGCCACGAGCTCTGAAGTTTCCAGGAGCCCCCACTGATGGGGATCACTTATTTCAGGTGGTGTGAAAGGGCTTAGTTCTGAGAAGTCATGTCTTGTACTCTCTCTAAAGATCAGGCTTAAGTAGTGATCTTAGAGTGAGAAGTTAACATAGGAAATCTGTAGGCATTTTATTGGACATTCAGATCATAGAATCATAGAATGGTTGGGTTGGAAGGGACCTTTAGAGATCATCCAGTCCAACCCCCCTGCAGAAGCAGGTTCACCTAGATCAGGTCACACAGGAACATTTCCAGACCAAAAATTGTTATTTTATTAGTCACTTGCTTTGGGGCTACAATATTCTTCCAAATACTGAAACTTTAGTGATCAAGGAATTTAGTTTTGCCTCACTGTCATTTCTAGCTTTATTTTCTGACTCTGTGCACATAAGTTATGCTGAGGAGTTCCCTAAGAGTTGGCCATACTACCTACCAAAAGGCCTTGGACACATTTCAGTGAACTTCTTCCCTGTGTGTCAAGTCCTTTTCAACAAAACCTGAAAAACACCTGGCCTTCTACTATCTCTTTTACTACACTGGGGATGGTGCACTGGGTGGGTAGATCAGGAGTGGGTAAGGCAGTGAACAGATCATAGAATGAAACAATGACGAAAACATAGAATCACAGAATTGGTTTTGTTGGAAAAGACCTTGAAGATCATCGAGTCCAACCATTAACCTACCACTGCCAAGCCCACCACTAACCCATGTCCCTCAGCACCTCAGCTCCATGGCTTTTAAATATCACCAGGAATAGGAGATATTAGGGTCTCCACCTCTCCCTGGGCAGCTTGGGACAGTTTCTAACAACCCTCTCAGGGAAAAAGTTCTTCCTAATCTCCAGTCTTGGAGATTAATCTTTCCCCTTGGATTAATGGGGCTTCATTCTCTCCTCCATCCCTGTCTCCCAGCTCAGGTAGATGGGTGCCCAGAGAAGAGCTGGTTTTACTATTGAAGGCTGTGGCAAAGAAGGCATTAGGCAACTCAGCCTTATCCTTATCCTGGTCACTAAGCTTCTCTTGCATCCATTAAAGGAAGAAGATTCCCTTCAGCCCTCCTTTTGCTGCTGATACACTTATAGAAACTTTTTGTATTGTCTTTTACAGCAGTGACCAGCTTCAGTTCTAATTGTGCCTTAGCCCTTACCCATTTTCTCTCTGCACAACCTCAGAGCCTCCTTGTAGTTCCCCTGAGTTATCCCGTACCAGGACCATTTCTTTATCCAAGAAGAATTTGTTGATCCAATCCTTTGGACCTTGGAGGTCACAGACTATGGCCAGCTGTGAAAGCAACAAAAGTGGATGTATCTTGTAATGGTCTTCAAAGCACTTGACAAAGACCACTAAAAACAAGGCAGTGCCTTGTTTTAAAATAGTTAATTCAACTGGTTTGCAAGTGTAGGACCCAGTTCAGGACACTCTGGGGCCTTTGCTCCTTGGATGTCAATAGAGGGAGTCATCTTGGCCTTTGATGACTACAGGTGGCTGTTACCTGGCTGCTGCCAGCCCAGTCCCCATGAAGTAACCGTGCTGTGGGCCACAGAAGGTCAGGGTTTCTGCTCACAGCCTTGTCTGGGAGTTGCAACAAAGCCCACAGAGAAGGACAGCCTGTGGTGCAGAAGCAATTTCTGATTCATGTCAGTCAGAATTTGGCAGTGGAGCTCTCTGTGGTTTTCACCTTCCCACATCTCTTTATATGCTGATATCCTCACATGTCCCATGTGAAATACCATGAGATCCACCAGCACTCTCATCTTTCCATCACACTGACCTGAAGTCGCACTACAACCAGTTCCTCTTAACTGAAAGGTTTCCAGCCACTCAGCTTTCTGTTGCCTAATGCTTTCTTCAAGTTTCTTGGACATATCTGTATAAACCAGACTGTAAGTCCCTGGCCAGAACAAGATGACTGTTTCTACAGAGCCTACATCATTCGTTTGCTTGGCTCATTCGAGACAAATCAAATCACTGGGTACAGCCTCATGCTGCCTGCAACTTAAATTAGAAAGAATAGGCCACAAGAACAACTGCAGAGGTAGGAGAAGTCACTATAAATAAGGAAAGGAAAATGTTTCTCTTAGAAACCTTTGTTCCACGGAGGGAAACGGTAAAAGTAGCCCAGGATATTTTTGTTGCTGCTGTTTCATGTGCAATTTCATCTCTGGAAGCGTTTACAGACGTTGAGTGTTGTGCAATGTTTTTGCTGCAGTATGGCGAGTGCTAAGATTAGCACAGTAACAGATCTTTTCAGAGTAAATTGCATATAATTAATAGGAAGCAGGAGGAAAAAGGAATAATTGTACTTCAATCTACATGCAAGTTCAGCTCTCCCAGAAGGTGGAACCGGCACTAAGGCCATGCTAAAGAAGGGGCCCTTTCCCTTCCTTTCGGCTGGGTAATGAACAACCATTATGTACTCTCATTGCAAATTCCTATTTCCAGTTTGAGATGTGTTTTACCAAAGTTCAGAGATGTTCAGAGCTGGAATTTGTTTCAGGTCCTTCCTAGCAACATTAGAGCTTATTGCTGGGTGCTTCTGGCTTGTCTCCCATCCAACGTTGAAACACATTACAGACATTAAAAGGTTTCCTTGTGAAGGAGCTGTATAAAATCTGTGCCACACAGTTTACATTCTGGCCTCTAAGGCAGGACTTCCTTGGTAATCTAAACACAGCTTTCGTTCACCATTTCTGAAGTGAGGCTTCAGTGTCCTGTGGAAGGCAAGAGCAATTCCTCCCAAGGTGGACACAGAGATTAAGCACCAGGAGAAAAGCTCCTACACACCAGACAGAGTCATGAACCCTGTGACGCCTCATCCCATACCTCATTCCAACATGAGCAATTACAGCCTTGTCCCCAAAGCCTTTTGGAGCTCATGGTCAATAAGGGACCTGTGCTGAGGCCACATGGCACGTTGCATGATGGGCTCCCATTTTCCACCCCTTTGAAGCAACCAAATTTCCCAGTGGATCATTTTTGTGCAGCAATAAGGAGGGAGAAATCCACTCCCCTGCTTCTCTCAAACTGTTTCACAACTCCCCCACACAGATATTCCTCCCTGAAGAGGTTGAAGCATTGTGATATTGCCAGGTGCACAGCTTAATACAAGTACTGAAATAAATCATTGCAGCCAAGGTTTCACCTGGCTGCTGTTATTAATCATTAGCAATAGCTAGTGCTAATTAATGTCATTATGCATCACAGCTATTCATCATAATCTGCTGATATAAGGCATATTGTCTCTCGTAGAGATGAAAGAGGGAAAAAGAAAGCAAGCCCTAATCATGCTTGGAAATGATGATGGGCAGTATCTGCAAACTCACATTGAAAAGTTCATGCTATAAAAAGCCAATGTCCCTGCCTCGGTGGCTGCATCTCAGCTGTGTTTAAGCAATGCTGCTTGTGATAGAACCACACACACCCAAACCAGACATAAAATATTTGGTGTGTGATGTCTTTCAGTGATACAGCTCTCAACCATGTGAGAAAGAGATTTCAGTTACACTAATTGTCTCTTACACAGCACTATGTTGCTCAGCCCCTCTCCCCTGTGCTGTTATCAGACAATCACAGAATGGTAGGGTTGGAAGGGCCCTTTAGAGATCATCCAGTCCAACCCCCCTGCAGAAACAGGTCCCACCTAGATCAGGTCCCACAGGAATGTGTCCAGGTGGGTCTTGAAGACCTCCAAGGAAGGAGCCTCCACACCCTCCCTGGGCAGCCTGGGCCAGGGCTCCCTCACCTCGCAGTGACATAGTTTTTTCTTATATTTAAATGGAACTTTTTGTGTTCCAGCTTTATCCCATCACCCCTTGTCCTGTCACTAGATACAACAGAAAAAAGTGCTGCCCCAACCTCCTGACACCCACCATTGAGATATTTGTAAATATTAATAAGACCCCCATCAGCCTCCTCTTCTTCAGACTAAACAGCCCAAATTCCCACAGCCTTTCCTCATAAGGAAGATGCTCCAGTCCCCTGATCATCTTGGTGGCCCTGCACTGGCCTCTGTCTAGAAGTTCTCTTGAGCTGGGGAGCCCAGAACTGGACACAGGACTCCAGATGAGGCCTTATCAGGGCAAAGTAGAGTGAGAGAAGAATCTCCCTCAACCTGCAGGCCACACTCTTCTTGATGCATCCCAGGCTGCCATTGGCTTCTTGGCCACGAGGCCACGTTGCCAACTCATGTTCAGTTTATTATCAACCAGCACTCCCAGGTCTGTCTCTGCAGAGCTGCTCTCCAGCAGGTCAATCCCCAGCCTGTGCTGGTGCATGGGTTTGTTCCTTCCCAGCTGCAGGACTCTGCCCTTGTCCTTGTTGAACCTCATGAGGTTCCTCTCTGCCCAACTCTCCAGCCAGTCAAGATCCCACTGAATGGCAGCACAGCCTCTGGGGAATCAGCCAGTTGTCTTTACATCAAGGTCCTTCACAGACAGTGAAACCACTGGGTTCAAATAAGAGCTGCTGGGCTGTGTGCAGGAATCACCTTGAAAACACCCATGACCTTTGTTAGTGGAAGGTGAGATCAGCTGACCCTAAAGATCCTTTGGGCCATGAAGTCTACAAAATGCTATGGTGCAGCAAACTATCTGACACCAGAAGTGCTGGGTCATTGGGATTTAAACCCTCATCAATCACTGTTTTCCCCTCTCATAAGGAAAGGGAAATTTCTACCATTTCATCTCAAGTGGAAATTTAAATGCAGGTGTCTGAAAGTGAAATGCAAGAGTGGAATCAATTCTGTAACTCACAACACTGATTTGTCCCAGACCTGAATTTGTAATAGATCCCCTTAAGCAGGCAGTGGGGAGCTGCAAGCACTCCAGCACGCCTGCTTCCCCCCAGCACAGGAGAGAGCTCACACACAGCCCTCAGCTACCTGCCCTCATGCTGATGAACATAGATCTTGCCTGCTCAGAAATGAAATCTCTAAGCAGGAAGCTCTTGGCAGTGATTTAAACAGAAATTCACAGCAGCAGCCGTGTCCCAAAGGCACGGTGCAAAGAACAGGATGTAGCCACAGACTCAGAGGTGATGGGGTGCCAAGGATGGTGGTAGGGAGGAGGAGGAGGAAGCATCTCTGCCGCTGGTCCTGATGGCCACGTCTCTGTGTGCTGTGGGAGAGAGGGCTGTTGGTCACAGTGGTGAGCTCATTAAAACCTGATCAATAGAGATTTAATCTAAGGCTGAGGATTGTTCAAAGTGGAATGCTCAATTAAGTGTGGAGGGGGGAAGAAAAGAACACATCAAACGAGTTGCCAGCTGATTCCCTTGTTTTGTTTGGAATGTAGCCCAAAATCAAGGAGGGCCGAGAAGCTCAGGCAGCACTGTGGAAAGCAGCTGATCCTGGGGGCCAGTGGTCAACAAGCACAAGTTAAATGTGCCACATCCTTACTCAGAAATTTTGCAGCAAGCATTTCACTGGGATTATGTAGCTGCCAATTGCCACTTCTCTTCACACCAGTGGCTCCAAGGATATTCAAAAGCTGCTAAGGTGAGGATTTGCATAAATAAGATTCACGGGGAAATAGGGAGAGTTAAATGCAAGGAGTGCTACAAAACTTGCCTTTTCTTTGCTTTCTTCTGTAATCTTGGACTTTTGTCCCTCCCTCCTCCTCCTCCTCCTCCACCCTCAAGTCGAAACCACTGCTGTCTCTCCACTCCTTCACCTCTCCAAGCAGTGGCCACACACAGGGACAAAGAGGATTCTGTTTGGAATGAAGCATTTTGTTCTGGAGGCATGAAAATGCAGCACCAGGCAGTGAGCCAAGAAGCAGAGGGGAGAAAAAAAAAAGAACCATATTCATTAATTAAAACAAGCATTGCTTGCTTTGAACTAATAAAATCATGTTACAACAGAAGAATTGGAGTGATGGGGAGAACACGGTCCAGCCCAAGCAGAGGCAGCGGGAGAGCAGGGGCAGCACGAGGTGCCTTCCCCAGAGCACAGGGCCCCGTGACACTTACAGAGAGAAGAATTCTTCTCAACATGACCAGCTCTGGGACTTGTTGGCACAATATCACAGTGTTTTGTTTTGTACACCAAGTGGGATTTCATCCCTGCCTGGACATTTCAAAGCAGAGCTGTCATCTCTCCTGTTATGGCAGGACACCTTCCCCTGCCATCACCTAAAGTCAGAGTTTTTGGGAGTTCAACACCAATCATGACCCCCCTCGTGCATTGTCTCCTTTTCCCCTAAAAGCCTCACCATCCCCAAGGCTCACAATTGCCTCAAACAAGTTCAGCAGTTTGCCATCCTGAGTATTTCATCTGAGCTCCCACACCCTGCCCCCTCTTTGTGACCACAGAGGTTAAAAACATCCCGAGGCTGCGCATTGTTCATGGGGTATGACACGAGGCTGCCTGTGAAGCTCTGCATGTTGCTCTTCATCCTGGGCTGAGAAAGGCCAAGCACAGAGCATCTCCTGCTGCTCTTACCCCCTACCCATGGCCCTCTTGCTTTACTGTGTCACTATTGGTATCGCTGCTCTACGGACATGGTTTAGTGATGGGCTCAGCAGGGTGAGATTAGTGGTGGGGCTCAATGTTCTTAAAGCTCTTTTCCAACCAAACTATTACATGAGATGATCAGAGTGCTGGAGCATCTTCCTTATGAGGAAAGGCTGTGGGACCTGGGGCTGCTTAGTCTGGAGAAGATGAGACTGAGGGGGGGATCTCATTAATACAAGTATTTAAAAGGTGTATGTCAAGGGGATGGGGCAGCACTTTTTTTCTGTAGTGTCCAGTGACAGGGGTAATGAACAACAGCTGAATCACAAAAAATTTCCAGTTAAACACAAGGAAAAACTTCTTTACTGTTGAGGTGAGGGAGCCCTGGCCCAGGCTGCCCAGGGAGGGTGTGGAGGCTCCTTCTCTGGAGGTCTTCAAAACCCACCTGGACCCATTCCTGTGCAACCTGATCTAGGTAGGACCTGTTTTAGCAAGGGGGTTGGGCTGGATGATCTCTAGATGTCCCTTCCAACTCCCACCATTCTGTGATTCTGTAATTTATCACTATTATGATGTCTATTTATCTGTGGTTTGGGGTATGCAGCAGCATTCTTCCTCCTGCTCCATCTGTACTGTTCAGCACACTAAAGAGGGTGTAAGTTTTATACAGTGGTTCAGGATGAGCTGTGAAAACATGAACTGAGGGAGTTAAAAGACCAAGCAGCACCTATGGCTGCAGCTTTCTGAAGACAACTGACTTTGGTATGTCTTGTTGCAACTACCCACCAAGTGAGAATGTGGGAACAGTGGTTTTGAAGGGCTCCCACTAGCAATCCCTCTACTGTCTGTTCTTCTGCTTCTGCAAAGTTTTTCCAGGGCTTTTTTGCAAAGCTTTTTGAACTCAGAGGGACAAGAGCCACACTGGCACTGGGGGGGTTGCATTACCCCATCTGGCCCCAAAGTGGGGCAAATGCCTGTAGTATTTATGGGCTCTCCTGTTACTGCCCTCAGGAGCCTCCCAACTGATCCCACAGCCCACAGGCTGGATTATCCCTTGTTTATAATGCAGAAGGCCACTGTGACAGTCACTCCAAATTTGTGCCTCTGTAGCAAACTGGCACCAACAAAACACCCTGCACTGCACCTCAAGTGCTCTGTTGAATGTTGGGCTCCTCACTCACTGCAGGGACACTGAGGGGATGGAGCTTGTCCAGAGACAGGCACTGGAGCTGGGGAAGGAGCTGGAGCACAAGTCTGATGAGGAAAGGCTGAAGGAGCTGGGGATGTTTAGTCTGGAGAAGAGGAGGTTGAGGGGAGATCTTGCTGTCTGCAACTTACTGACAAGAGCTTGTAGTCAGGGGAAGGTCAGTCTCTTCTCCCAAATAACAAGTGATAAGACAAGAGGAAAGAGCCTGAAATTGCACCAGGGCAGGTTTGGATTGGAGATCAGGAAAAATATCTCCAGTGAAAGGGTTGTGAAACCATGGCACAGGCTGCCCAGGGCAGTGGTGGAGTCCCCATCCCTGCAGGGATTTAAAAGCTGTGTAACTGGCACTGAGGGGCCTGGGTTAGTGGTGGCCATGGCAGTGCTGGGGGAACATTTGCACTCAATGATTGTAAAGGTCTTTTCCAACCTAAACAATTCTGTGATCCTATGAAATTTCCTCCACAGTCTTCTTATATGTTTATAGGGAGGAAAAGCATCCTGCCAGCCATTTAATGTTATATGAGGGTACAGCATTCTGGTTTGTCCCAGCACTGCTACATCTGTGGGACCTGCTGGGCCTTGAAGGAAGCCAGCAGGGAGTGTGCCTCTACCAAAGGAGCCTCCTGGCTCCCCAGTGGAGACAAAACCTCTCCCCACCAATGCTGCTAGTGTCAGCACCTTGCCCATAGCTTGTAAAGTCTGGGCTAAGAGCTCTGACTGAGAGTGGTATTTGAAGTGCAAAAAAGTCCTACATCATGGAATCTGAGCTCCTTGACCCCACAACAAACACACTCCAGATCCTAGCAGGTGTGGTACTTTCTGTGACATGAACAGATCTGCAAAGGGTTGTTGGAGGCTTGTTAAGCATTGGAACGAGCTGCCCAAGGAGATGGTGGAGTCTCCATCCCTAGAGATATTCAAAAGACACAGAGGTGAGGTGCTGAGGGACATGGTTTAGTTTAGTGATGGGTTTAGCAGTGTGAGGTGGCTGATTGGGCTCAATGATCTTAAAGATCTTTTCCAATCTATGATTCTAAAGGGAGTTTGGCAGGAGCTACCATGGGGTGCAAAGCAGGAACAGTTGAGGGACTCACTACTTTAGTGATGTGATTGGGCTCAATGACTGGTTTAGATGGTGAGTACAAAACCCTGAGGTGCTTTAACTTTGTACAAATACAGCAGTTAAATACGAAGCAAACAGCACTCACTGGAGAAAAGGGTAAATGATGAGAAAAAGACACAGTGTGATTTATATACAGCAGAGATCTATGTGCTTGGTGTTTTTACAGTCATCAGTTCTGCAAGGCTTTCTGTAATGTTCTGGCAGTGCTTCGTCTTGGGGTTATTTTGAGGCCGTTAGAAGAGCCAGAGTGTGCCCAACGTCAGTGGAATCTGAAGTGGAAGATGTAGAGCTGCTGGTGCAATTCCATCCTGACCATGCCAACACCTTTTGGTGGCCAAAGGGAAATGGCAGCAGACCCAAGGCCCGTGTGCAGTCTGCCCAGTGCCAGGATTGATACTGAAACAACTTTGTGACCAAATACTCCTGTTGAGCAGCTGAGATGCAGCTAATGCTCTTTGCTCACTGTATCCTTGCTAGAGCCAGCACCAGGAGAATCGCAGAATCACAGAATGGTAGGGATTGGAGGGGACCTCTAGAGATCATCCAGCCCAACTCCCTGCTAAAGCAGGGTCCCCTCCATCAGGGGCACAGGAACGTGTCCAAGTGGGTTTGGATCCACATCTTCCCTGAGCAACCTGGGCCAGGGCTCCCTCACCTCAACAGTGAAATAGTTTCTCCTTCTGTTTAAGTGGAACTTTTTGTCATCCAGCTTCATCCCATCACCCCTTGTCCTGTCATTGGAGACAACAGAAAAAAGTGCTGCCCCATCCTCTTGACAAACACCTTTTAAATACTTGTGTTAATGAGATCCCCCTTCAGTCTTCTTTTCTCTAAGAAGCTTTAGAAGATGAGGAATAAATGCTCAGGACAGACATTTTCAAGGAGAAGGGTAAAAAGCAGGATTCAATCCAGAACTGGTGCAGAATCTGTCATGTCTGTGCAGCCCGAGCACCCTGGGTTTTCTCTAGTCAAGCAGTTCTTTAAAAAACAAGTAATTTTTGCAGCTATTTGCTGGCACTCCATGAAAAGCAATGCCCCCTTCAATTCAATTCTTTCTCTCTGGACTTTTTATTGAAACCAGGCAGCTAAAAAAATGCAGTTCTATTGGAAACAGGATGCAGGGAGAGCTTTGGGCTGTGTGGCAATTCTCTCCTTGCAATCCGCTCACAGCGACAGCCTATTCTTCTCCAGGACTTGAACAATAAAGGTCTCAAACAAAGGAGGGTCACACAGCAGGAGAAAGGATGCTCGAGGTCAAGGCTCCTTCCTCAGCCTCCAGTAAGGTCAGTAAATTATGTCAGTCTGCTTTCCTGGGTGAGGCTCACCACAGCCTGTGGGAGCTGCTTCAACAAGCCCTGGAAGTGAGGGAAATACAAAGTCTCCTGCAAGACAGGGTTCACAGTGCTTGTAGAGCTTTGGGGTTCTGCCTCTTGTGCTGCACAGATACTGTCTCCATCAAGGTCCATGGCAATCACAGAATCAGAGAATGGTTGGAAGGGACCTTTAGAGCTCACCCAGTCCAACCCCCCCTGCAGAAACAGGTCAACCTAGATCAGTTCACACAGGAATGTGTCCAAGTGGGTGTTGAAGAGCTCCAGTGAAGGAGCCTCCACACCCTCCCTGGGCAGCCTGGGCCAGGGCTCCCTCACCTCAACAGTAAAGAAGTTTTTTCTTATGATTAAGTGGAACTTTTTGTGTTCCAATTTCTGCCCATTACCCCTTATCCTGTCGTTAGATACAACAGGAAAAAGTGCCAGCCCATCCTGACAAACATCTTTTAAATACTTGTAAGTGTTCCTGAGATCCTCCCTCAGTCTCCTCCTCTCCAGACTAAGCAGCCCCAGTTCCCACAACCTTTCCTCATAAGGAAGATGCTCCAGTCCCCTGATCATCTTGGTGGCCCTGTGCTGGACCCTCTCCAGCAGTTCCCTGTCCCTCTTGAGCTCAGGAGCCCAGAACTGGACATAGGACTCCAGATGAGGCTCCCTCCATCACTCTAATCTGACTCCTCTACTTAAAAGGGTGATTTTTTTTGTCAGCTGCCATAATTTTTAAGCCCCAGTTTCAGATTTCCTGGCTGGGTTGTTTTTTTAAACAACATCTTCGAAGCCTGCTCCATCCATTTAGGAAAACACACATCTACAGAGCCACACAGATGCATGTTTTGTGTGCAGCTCTGTGCCACTTCATAGCACCCTTTTGTTTTTCTTGTTTTCCCTTTGGGCTCCATGCCCCTCTGTAACACAGAAAACCCATTGATCCACCTTGTTGGATACTGACTGGATAAATACATGAAACACCATGAAGCACATTGGCCTGTTATTTCCTAGTCAGGCCATCAACATATCCTGCACCACAGCCTGAGTCAGGAGAAGCAGTGAACCATGGAAACCGCAGCAGGATGGGCAGACTGAGCTGAGCTGATGCTCAGTTCATACGAAACATGTGGTTCTTCAAAACTCAGGGTGGAAAAGGAACTGATGACAGAGCCAGGTAAAACTGGGACAATCCAGTGTATTTGTGTAGTTAGACTCCTATTTTCCCTGGCAAGGCAAGACACAAATGGCAGGGACTAGCTTTGCTCTCTCTGGTTTTATTCCCTCGCTGTCCCTCAGTGCCAAAACACCCTTTTTGCATTGGCAGTTTTGTCTCGTCTTGGTGCTTTCCTGCTGCCTCCTCTAGCTGCTCTGGAGCCTTTCTGCCTCCATCTCACAGCTGCAGACGTTTCCATAAAACCCCCAAAGCATCCACCACCAGCAGCCACGTCTCTTTCTGCTGGACAAGTTCCTGTGTGCCCTACTCTAGGTGGTCCTGCTCTGACAGGGGGATTGCACTGGATGAGCTTTGCAGGTCCCTTCCAACCCTTGAGATTCTGTGATTCTGTGATAGTTTGCACATGTGATTTTTCCCTTCTGCAAACCTGGCACCCAAGGCCCATTCCCTCTGACCACAGCTTCCCATCCTCTCTGCTCAGCCTACACTTCCAGCAGTGACAGGGATTTGTGGAGCCAAGAGCTGTTTTCCCTTGGATGTAAGTTTGAATTAGCTGTAGAGGAGCTCGTCATTTCAGCACAGATCTTACCATACAATCGACATGGTGGGACTCTGACTTGCAGATCTTATTAGGAGAACCTGCTTTAACAGGAGGTTGGGCTGGATGATCTCTAGCGGTCCCTTCCAACCCCCACCATTCTGTGATTCTATGATTCTCTGTGAGTGATGTAAATACAGCCTGAAAACTAAGAGATCCAGCTGTTCCTTGTGCTTCTCACATCATCACCAGCAGCAAAACCCCTGCAGTCCATACTCTGCAAACAGCCAGCCATGTGGCCCAGCCAGCAGCCAAGAGCCTGCCAGTACTCGACTGCAGGGTCAAACACACTTGTGCTCAGTAAAGCCACCAGATTTGGCACAAGGAGAGACACAGCAAGAAAGAAGTTACACTTTCACATAACCACTGCTCTACAACAGCACTTTAAGGCAGAAACATGATACAGTAGAAAAGGTGTGAATTTATGAGCTTAAGACTTTCAGGACTATCATTTCAGTCCCTGGAGTCTTATGTGGTGAGAGTTCAATGAGAGCTAAAGGCATTTGTCTTTGCAAAGAGCATTGCAAGGCATTTCTTTTTGCCCCTACATTTACAGTAAAGCTCCCACTTTCTTTTTCTCACCATGTTCCTTTTACCCCACCTTTTGCCATGTCTCCAGCCCTCACAAGCCACCCTTGCATCAAGACCACACAGTGCCTGGCAGTTGACACCCAAATGCTGTCAGCAGCTGACCCAGCCCTGGGGAAGGTTTGTCAAGGACATTTCCAGACCCACCACCACCTGTCACTAGTAAAACTGTCATTTTGGACTCCTGTGGGAAAACACATCTTTCTGTTGGGTTTGTTGAGATAAAATACTTGTTTTCACTTCCCTGTGCATGTTCTTTTACAAGTGATTTGTAGCTTTGAAACAGCAATGTAGGTGTTGGTTTAGGAGCTGGGAGAGATGGCTGCTTCAGATCTGTTGTTGTGTAAGATCCCATGGTTCAGGTGTGCATTGCATCAGGTTTCCATGGATCCCTTTGGCATCAGCTTACTCTGAGATCTGGATGTTGCTGACCTACAGAGGAGTTTTTGGCTAAAGGAATGGCACTACATTAGGCATCACTTTAGGTGTTGGTGGCCATGCCATTATTTGCAGATAAAACCCTGGATGCTTTGAGCTTGCACTCAAAGGGAGTCATGTCAGATAACAGAAGTCCAAAATGGTGGCAAAATGAAGGATTTGACCAGTTTGATACAAGAAGACTCTTTAGCCCAGTCTCCATGTGTGCAAGCATGCACAGATGCTTTCGTGCTGTTGAAGTCTTGTGGGAAATCCCTCAGTGATGGCAGGAATGAAGACACCTCGTGCTGATACATCAAGAAATCTCAGTGCACTTGTCATCAGAAAGAGCATCTCTGGGGCACCATCCTGCAGTTCAGGCTGAGAGGGATACAGAGATGCCCACATCTTTGCTCCTGGCAAACAGACAGGTTGGGCTCCTCACAGCACTATTTGGTATCAATATCCATTTTGAGGCAGCAAAAGTCACCTACAAGTGCAGGAATGGCTCCATTCCACCTTAAGACTCCCACCTTTCCTCTTTCACTTGTACACAGCTGGACACTAACCTGTACCTACCCTATTCCCAGTGAACTGCTGCCACAAACCTGTGTTTCTTTTGCTTTGCTCTTGTTTGCAAGTGAGATGTTTTGGGTCTTGGGTTCAGAATGTGTAAGTGCAATGACAGAACAGAGCTAGCTGTCCCCAGGTCAAAAAGCACCTGGGTTTGGCCCACATTTGCACACAGTGGTAAACTGTGTGAAGAGTGAGACAGAAATACCAAGTCATTGGGCAAAAGAAAAGTCAAGTTTGCCTGCAGGGATGGCTTCCCCAGCGCCTCCCGTTTCTCACGGCAGCCCCAAAGCAGGAGGCAGCTGAGAGCAAGCACAGGGCTTTGTTTCTCTTTACAAACCAGAATGGAAACTGTAGGCATTCCTGCTGGTTGGGGGCCCTCTGGTACTGTTACATTTGTTAATAAACTTCCCAGCTGGAGCCAGTTTCCCCTTTGATGTGATGCTGCTTTGATTAGGGCTCGGTCAAGGCCAATACCTGATTAGCTACGGGGAGCTGGGAGGGTTGTTTCTTTTGACTTTTGTAATACTACAGACAAGGAGCACCCATGTCCTTCCACCTTAGAAATACAACCAGCAGGATCAGGCCAGGATAAGTGAGCTTGGGAGAAACAGATTCTCCAGTATTACATGTGAGAGCAAGAGAAGGGCTGCAATGTTGGGGGGGAAAAAAAGGACATTTTTTTGTTACCTGAGAACTCCTGAGAACTAAATTAATCTGACAACTTGCAAAAACTTCACACATTTCTCTCTTTCCTTCGTGATTTCAAAGACAGAGGACACAGTAAAAAGTACTGAGAGGCTTCCCAGAGATGCTACAAGCTGTTGTGAGTGAATTTCAGGCCAGTTTAGACCTCGCTCCTGCTCCTTTTCCAGAGCACATCAACGTGTCATTCTTGGGTAAGTTCAATTATTGGTGCAAAGGGAAAGCAACTACTTTCTCTCACTTTGGAATGATAATATAATCATTCAGCAAGCACTTAAACAACCATTCTCCACAGGAGATGCCAGCGTGCTCTGTAAAAGACTGGCTTGCAGTCAGGGAAGAGGGGACACGGGAAGGCAGTGACTTGCCTATTGCCACTGAGCAGAGCTGCAACAGGAATCCTGGTCCCCTGAGGGGGATGCAGTGGCATAGCTAAAGCCAGCCCTGCATAAAACCTCCAGCCTTTTCCATCATTTTGCCATTTCACAGTGTTTCTGAGTTGGAACTCCTTTTGCCCATTCTCCTAGCCCGCTCCTCCTATCTTCTTGCCTTGTCACTTATGCAGCAAATAGTTTCTTCTTCAACTTACATCCCCACAGAGAACAAGGCACTTATTCCCCTTTCATGCCATATGTCGGGGGTGCTTCTAAAAGTACTTCCCTTTGTTCTCAGGGGTCATAGAACCACAGAATCATTATGGTGGGAAAAGATCTTTAAGCTCATTGAGTCCAATCAGTCACCTCACACTGCCAAGCCTGTCACTCAACTAAACCATGTCCCTCAGCACCCTCATCTCTGTGTCTTTTCAATATCTCTGGGGATGGTGATTCCACCACGTCCCAGGGCAGCCTGTTCCAATGCTTCATAACCCTCTTGGTGAAAAAGTACTTCCCAATCTCCAACCTAAACTCCCATTTCCTCCTGTCCTGTCATTTATTACTGGAAAGAAGAGATTGCCCCCCACCTCACCACAATCCTCTTTCAGGTAGCCGCAGAGAGTGATCA
The DNA here is from genome assembly GCA_013401255.1 of Urocolius indicus. NCBI lineage: Eukaryota > Metazoa > Chordata > Aves > Coliiformes > Coliidae > Urocolius > Urocolius indicus. Next base: position 342,518 of record WBNH01010513.1, on the reverse strand, counting down.
TATCTCCCTTCAGCCTCCTCGTCTCCAGGCTAAATGTCCCCAGCTCCCTCAGCTGCTGCTCATCAGACTTGTGCTCCAGCCCCTTCCCCAGCTTCACTGCTCCTCTCTGGACATGCCCCAGCAAAAAAAAGTCCCCCAGGGTTTAAGGAACTTTGGCAGCATTGGCCATTTTTTTGCTTCCTGCCAGGATGCTTCTGCTCTCCAGGCAGATCAGGAATGCACAGACAACACAGCTGCCAGCACCAGTCAACGTGTCACCCTCCATCTCTCTAGAAAGGAGCAATCAGGAACCAACAGGAACCAAAGCAACGTGCTCTTTGCCCAACATCCTCATTACATCTGTTCTCTTTCCCCAGTAGCCTGACAGGACTTCAGCACCCGAAATTCCCATCTATTGGCTGCAATGTAGGTTTTAATAGCTGATGAGAGTCGGTGTAAAAGCAGAGAGCCTTTGAATAACATTCCCCAAGCGTATCCTGCTGGAGCCAGTCTCTGCCAGCACCCTACCGAGTCTGCTGCCCACAAAAGACAATGCTGGGGCATTCCAGAAAGCTGCACAGATCACTGAATAGACTTCATGTGATAAAATATCACCAGTGTTGTTAGCAGCTTCTCAGGGATTCAGAGGTTTTTTTCAAGGCAGGAAGAACCAGGGGCTCACTGCCTGAGAGCACCCAGCACCGTGTCCTCCTCTAGCCATGTTTCCAGCCCAGGAACCTTCTCTTTCATTCACCACACTCTGCAGGGTGGTGCTGCATGTTAACCCAGAGCTATCAAGAGATGGAGAGTCCATCGTTGGCTGCCTGTCATGCTCCCATGATATTTCATTTCTTTCTCATTTGACTCTGTCCAGCTTTAAGCTGCCAGCACTGGCTGCTCCCACGCCTTGCTGCCCAGGATTAAAGAGCCTTCGGTTACCTGGTGCTTCCCCCACACAGTACACAAGCACAGACACCAAGCCATCCCTGTGGATAAAACAGAGCTCCTCAATCTGGCATTTCGATGAGCCTCAGGCTCTCTCTGGCTTCACTGTCCCACCAACACCAGCTCAGCCCAGTCTTGAACACTTTCTAAATCCAAGCAAACTGGATGCAGCATTTCAGCCACCAAAGGCAAAAGCTCAGCCCTGCAGTGCCCCCTGGCAATGTGGCTGCCATCATGTCTAACTTTTCATCTCTCTGCTTCAAGGTAGATTTAGTCCCAATCAGCTTCTGAAGTCATTTATCTCGTGCTGTTGTGATATTCTCCCTTTTTAATGGGTTTTTAGTCAAAATTGCCCTCTCGCATCACTGTGAAATCGAGGTGGTTGGTCAGCTGGTAAAATCCTCTTACAGAAAGTCCAACTTTCATTCTTTCATGTTCTGCTTCAGTACTGGGAAATTATCCCTTTTGAACTACCCAATATATTCATTACTGTGTTGGTCCATCCTATTGAAACGAAATCCCAGCCATAAGTTCCTAAGATAGCGTCAGCTCCCAGCACACAGAGCAATCTGTCACAAGGAAAGCTGCAATACTCTTATCTCGTGTTGGGTGTAATATCTTCTGGGCTAGAAAATGATCACACATCATTTGAGAAACTTCAAAGAGATTTATTTCTGGTTATATGAGACTTCCAGCATACATCTTTATGATTGAAATCTCCCATTACCCGCTATGTCTTTCCATGTATTACAGATAAAAGCTCCAGGAGTAACTCCTTTCTTAATATGAACCTGTGCTCTGTAATCCCCTCTACAGGCACACAAGAGCTTACTCCTCAGTACACCCCCTAACTTTGTTAGCTTGAGCTTCAATAACTCTGTATTTTATAGCTAAATGGGTCACAGTCTCCTTCCCACTCAGCCTTTTCTCTTGGGCACAAGCTATGGCTCATGCACAGGTAGCAGTCAGCAGCTTTAATGCTCCAATCACTTCAGCCAGCCTCCTTTCACTCTCTTTTTGCCAATTACATCACATTTCTTTTAATTACCAAGCATTTGCAGTTGCTGCCATTGCCTCCATTTCTCAGAACCATGAAGAAGGAAGGAGGAAAGTGTTCATACAGATAACAAATCCCGAGCCCTGCTGACGGAAATGAGACCATTTGTTTGGGCACATGAGCTGCCTGAGTAGGTAAAACAAATCTGCCAGTCATGTTTTGGTGACTTGCTTTTGGGCAAAGAACTGCTGTGCCAGGCAGCATGACTGAGGAGTGCTGTTAAACTTTGTCAGCCAGGCAATAATAAACACAATTCATAGAAGAAATAGGATAGAGACTGAAGGGGAATCTAAAGTGTCTGCAGGAGATGTTCAAACTCAAGCTTACAGCATCCTGCATGGAGGAAGGTCCTTTGCCTTTGTTTGGGCCTTTACAGGAAAGGATGTTTATAGGTTGTGTCTTTTAAAGTACACCATGACTGAGTCAGAGGCTGTGTTTACATTTGGTTGTTGGTTGTTGAGTGTTTTTGAGATCAGCATAAAATCCAGAGAAGAAAATACTATACCAGGAGAATAAGGTAGTGTCATTTTTTACTGACAGGACAAATGTTGTTGCTGCAAAGCTAATGAGTAACAGGGCAGGTCTGTCTCTGGTGAGACAGAGCACGTGCAGCCGTGTTTGCTCTCAAAGGTGTGTGCTGGCAGGTCCATGGGATTGAGAGACAAAGACACACGTGGTGGTACAAAACACCACGTTACCAATAACAGCTGTTTGGTCCAGGCAGATGTAAACAGGTCAGGAGGAGATGGAGCAGCAATTCTTCCAGGACTAGGAGGCAATCATTCCTCAAAGTCTCTGAGAACACTCTGCATACCCAGAGCAGGAAGCAAATGGGACCAATTCAAACCAGCTCTGCACTAGGTACTGGGATTCCTCTCCCTTTGCTCTCCTTGGCAGAGCAAAACATCTGAGAAACTCTCAGCCAGCCCAGGAAGAGTTAAAATCTCCCTGCAATTATTTAACCCAGATCTAAAGAAAACAAGTTTTTTTTTTCATGTCAAGCTGTGAAACTCAGCACAATCAGATGCTGACAGGGACTCAGAACTCTCCAACCATCACAAGGCCGTGTTATTCTAGAGTAGATGGTTCCAGGACATTTTGGACTGTGGACACTGACTGGCTCCCCAAAACAAACTTCAGCCCCAGCAGGAAGAATGTCTGTCTCCTTTTTTTCCCAATCAGCTGCTAAGAGAATGGGCCCAGCTCAAAAGAAATGGGTCTCAACTCAGCAAAGAGCACGTGTGTGAAAGCCAAATGAATGGGCAGCAGAAATGGGGAAGAGGAGCGGAGGTGAGACCTTTAAACAAGCTGTCCCGGTGTTTTCATTGGGAGGGGTTTGTGTTCTGTTCAAACTTATTTCCTTCTGCTGTGTTTGTTTTATTCTGTGTTTTTCTACACGGCTGATACAGTGGAGTCCTGCCAAAATTGCACACTGAAGTGCCAAAAGGAGGAGAAACTCTGCTGGGGCCTTTCTGAGGCGGTAGGAGCCAGGAAGCAGAGAAACCACAGGCTCTTCTGTCTGTGCCCAGGTTCCAGCCTCACGTTGCTGGCTCTGGAAGCTGGGGTTTAGCTAATCATCTGAATTAAACCCCTAATGGTCCATCAGGGCATGTAAGCAGGTGCACTTTTACCCAGAATACTAATTGCCCTGGAAATAACACTGAGAGCTACAGGCCAGAAGCCCCAGACAGCCCGAGTGCCTGTGTGAGGCACTAACATTCAGCATTAATTCCACACAGAAGACCTTTTTTTGTTTGTTTTTAACATGAATACTGTCCCTGGCATCCTATAAGACATGCTACATTCCTGTAATAAATGGAGGTTTGTTGCAGCTTTGACTAGTCTCTTGTCAGACACACAACATCTAATTCACTACAGTATTCCTACTTGTCCCTCTCTGGTTGGACATACATACTCCCACCATCACATTGCTTTTAGCTGGGAGGTTTTGTTTCTTCTTGGATTGCTTCATCTCCTGTAAAGCAAAGGAAAAAGGGCTGGTCTAGGAGATCTGTGTGTGCCTCAGCCACAAGGTTGAGGCAACATATCTCAAGGGATCTTTCCATTTCTGCAGAATGATGTAAGGGGTTTGCCCATGAGTAGCACTCAGGCTCTTTCCCTGGGTGGTTCTTTCATCCCAGTCTGCAATAGCCAAATTCAACTCACCTATAAGTGCCTACAATCTGGGTTCACTGTATTCTTTGTGCTTTTAATCAGTGGAGGAAAGTGGGTTTCTCTCATCTCAAACTCAGTGTCTGAACCAGCTCCAGTGAGCTGCCCCCAGCACAACTCTTTGCCCTCATCAGTGAGAAGTGGAGTCCAGATCCTCAGATGCAGCTGTTCTCATTCTAGGGGCCCACTCTTAAGTTAGGTCTGAGGAAAAATGTAGAGACCTTCTGCCCTGCAATCATCCTTGCTGAGCTGGGAAAGAAAGAATCTCAGACACAGTGTATAAAACATTTCCCTTCCCACAGCCTTTTCCTCTCTTGTCATTAATGAGATGACATTTATATTCTCAGAGCACTTAGCACAAGGGACCCCCACTCTCTTTTCATCCTTGGGCGCCACTGGAGTAAAAACAATAAACAGCTGAACGTGGTGGTGGAGTTTGGGAACGATGCCAGCTACCACTGAAAGGACAGCCCTGGTTATTTCTTGATGAATAACAGCATTTACAGAAGGCCTTTCACCTCGAGGTGCTTCCCAAATGCTAAACAGACATCACCACATCACAGAACGGGCAACACAGCCAACTTCAAAGATTCATCTGGGAAAATCCCCCACACAGCCCACTGCAGGGAGAGACTCACCTGCCAGATCCCAAAGGGCAAGGCAGTCCTATGCACAAGGGAGGGTTTGCTGCTAGACACAAGGCACAACCAAGCTGCAACACCAGCAATAGGATCATCTTTCTCCTCTCTGGAAGTTCTTTGAGTATCTGCATTTAAACAACTTTATTGCTCCACTGCTGAAGTTGAAGCCATCTATGCTGTATTGCCTTTCAATGTGTTTGCAAGGTACATGTGATTGTTCTCCTTTATTTCTATTTATACCTAAGGTAACCTGCTTTAGCAGGGGATTGGACTAAATGATCTCTGGAGGTACCTTCCAACCCCTATCATTCTGTGATTTCCTCTCCAGACAAGTGTTCCTCTGTGTATCCTTCACACATGCTCGTGGCAGCCATCCCTTCCTCACAGGCAGCAGCCCTGTGATAACACACCAGTGCAAAGGCCCAAAGGAGAAACTCTGTATAAAAATAACAGCTAAAGGAACCCTAAAAAAAGCTGATTTGGGAGTTTTAGCTGAGAACGTGGCAGGAAAATTCAGCTGCTGGGATTTGGTTTTACACCTTCTGAAAACCTCAGAGAATGAAAGAGCCTGAAACGTCATGGAGGTGAGGAGCATACCCTGAGGGTGAACCTGGAAGGATTCCAGACCTGAGTGTGCAGACACCTTCCCTCCAACAGCAAACAAGGGACTGAAACAGCACCATGCCCTATGCAAGCTGCTTCACTGACCACTCAGGTGTTTTCCAGTCCACCTTCAGAAACCTAGAGGTCAGCAAATCAAACCTCATGCTTCAGTCAAGTGACACTTCAACAGAGGAATCACAGGATAGAAAGTATACCAAAAAAAAACCAACCCCAAACAAGGATCCAGAGAGAAACTTCAGCATCCATCTGGCATTCTTTCATTTCCATGCACCAGTTTCTGCTGGGACATTCTGCTTTCCACAGTGCTCCTTGCTTGTCCTGGTGAAAAAATCAAGAGGCTTCAGGGTGCTGGTGGTGTGTGTGGAGGCTTTACAACCAGGATTTCCTCCTGTGATGGTGATGCAACGCAGATTCATTCATTTTCAAGGCTCAGTCAGCAGCTGGATGGGCCGGTAGGACAGACACCATTACAGTCAGAAGGGAGCAGGAAATCATAAAGTGAAGTATTTGGATGCAATTGTCCAAAGGAAAATGCAGATTGTGCAAAAAAAGAAAAGCTTCTCAGGGGTGTAATTTATGAGATTACAAAATGATCACAGAAGCAAAATATGGGAAACCCCAAGTTAGAGACATGTGAGCATCCAGAATCCATTCAAGTCCTTTCTTCCTCTCCCTCATTTCCCCAGTGCTCTGACTGCAGTCAGTTCTGCCAGGCCAGGTTTGTTTTCAGTGTGATAACAATTAGCAGCAGCAACTACTTTTTTTATTCCAATCCTTTCTGCAAATCAAAGGAGGGAAAAAACTACAGCTCACACAGAACTTCTGCTCCTGCTTCCTCCTCTAGGCAGGGATGATCTCTCCCCAGCTGCAAAGGCAGCTACAGGTGGTTACAGACTACTACCAGGAGGGGAATTTGCTCCATCTCCTAACTGACCCAGCCTCTCATCCTTTCAGAGCTGCTGTTCCTTTTATTTATATTAATGAACTCCACCCCAGCTAGTCCTGTGCACGATAAGAACTTGACTAATCCATTAACCACCTCCCTGCCCCTGCTCAAATGAGATTTGCTGTAGTCAGGCACACATTCCTGCAATTCACAGCCTCCTCTGACTGCATTCTCCTGCATGAATTAAAGCCTGGTTGCAGAGACTTTGCCTTCCTATTTTCTTCCTGCAATGGTTTTTGTTCTGGCTGCTGCTGCTGAGTAATCCCTGCTTTGGCAATCAAACTGAACCTGAAAGTGTTATTGGGCTTCACAGCAAACGAGGCCATTTTAGGCAGCAGATATCCAGTGGAACAGCATTGCCCTTGATGAGTTCACCTCCCTCTGCTCCAGTGTTTCCTGTTTGCTCATTGTCCTTAAAGCTTTAAATTCAAGTTATTTATGAGCATGACATTGGAATTTATGTACACTAAGAAACACTGAAATGATAAACAACCTAACGCTAAACAAATTGGTATGGAATACTGAAAAGGTATCCCTGGAGTTTGTTCTTTTTCACTGCTGTAGCAGACATCATTATGCCAAGAAGCGAGACCGTATCATGCCCAGATATTATCTCATTAACATCCTGTTCATTCCCAAATCTAAACTCAGATTACAATTGTTTGGTTTTGTGTGTGTATATGCAATCTGTGCATTGTCTACCTTTTGGAGATGAGATCCAAGGCTACTGCAAGTATGTGAATTTCCATTCCCAGAGAAGACTCATCTTCCATGGGTCCCTTTGCTGAGTTCAGCAAGGCTGAGGGAGCTGGAGCTCTTTAGCCTTGGGGAGACTGAGGGGTGACCTCATGCGTGTTTACAAATCCATCAAGGGTGGGTGTCAGGAGGATGGAGCCAGGCTGTGCTTAGTGATGGCCAATGATAGGACAAGGAGCAACAGGGACAAGCTGGAACAGAAGAGATTCCAAAGAAACACAAGGAAGAATTTCTTCCCTGTTCAGGTGGGCGAGCATTGGAAGGGGCTGCCCAGATGCATTGTTGAGTCTCCTTCTCTGGAGACATTCCAAACCCACCTAGACAAGTTCCTCTGTGCCCTACTCTAGATGGTCCTGCTCTGGCAGGGGGGGATTGCACTGGATGAGCTTTCAAGGTCTCTTCCAGCCCTTAAGATTCTGTGGTTCTGTGGCTCTTTTAATTAGGAAATGCCTAAATGTGCACTGAAATACCACTTAAAGGTAACAAAAGGTCTGTACCGTGACCTAAACCCTATTCTGTTCATTTCTAGCAGGGCAAAGCAGGGCAAATACATTAAGAGCATGTCATGTAAGATGCTGCTATAGCTGAAAACAAAGAAAGACAGTCTGATCAACCTCATTGCCTGATAAAAATGGTACCAAACACTCTGGGAGAAGAGGATAAACAGCCTGCCTCAAAGTTTCACTCTGCCCTCCAAGTGCCTGAGAAGCTGGAGAGGGGCTGTGCTTTGTCGATAGACAAAAGGAAGGCTGAGGTTACCTCCAACGTGCCAGACATTTTTTAAAACACCTTCAGCTTACAAATCCTTTATGGAATGATAAACAATAGAGTCTCAGATTACAAAGGGGTGGCATCAGTCCTGGGAAAACAGACTCTCCTCCAGGACATGGCTCAGTGGATCGTGTAACCAGCTTCTGAAGAGAGAGCTTAAGCCACCAGCACCATCTGCAGCAGCTCTTCACCTCGCCAGAGCAAGGCTGCAGGGGAGAGCAGGGGGCAAAACTCACTGATACAGCACAGTGCTGCTGTGCCCACCTTCCTACTGCTTCCCCAAAGAGGCAGTTCACCGCTGTTCCACACCTCCCTGCACCACGCTGCAGTTTCTAATGCAACTCGGGGGAGATTCACATTAAATGACAAGTCTGGCTGCTGATGTTAGGCTTCTGCAAGGAATCGGCCTTGTAACAGGACAGCATGTTGGTGAACTAGAACAATACAAACCCACTGTAAAACACATTAAATAGATTAAGAATTGTCTAACTTCAGGTCTCAAATACAATTATAACCAGAGAGGTTTTCTGTGAGTACTTGGAGACATCCCACGGGCTCTGGTTATTCACTCTACACTCTTTGTATTTTATCAACAACTTAAGGGGAAAAAAAGCCTTGAAATTATTATCAACACGGTTTTTCAGGTGAAAAAGGCTGGTAAAATGGCAAAAAAGAAGGAATGTGGGTCACTAATATAAATGGGTAACCAGTAGTCTGAAGGTAAGCAAGTACAATGGGGTCACAAGATCAGAGACGTTTGCCTGGTGTGCAGTGGTTCCACACTCAAAAGGTGTGACCAAAATAATGTTGGAAGTCATGGTGAGTGATCAGCTGCCAAAGAAGTGACCCACTCCATGTGTGTATAAGCAGAGGAAATCAATGGAGAAGAGGGGGATGGATTATGTTGTCTGAGTATTCCCTGTCTCCCAAAACTGATGCAGACGCATTGTGCCTTGCTCTTGCCTTCACAAAGCAAGTGGGAGGTTGAAAAGCTGGAGACCATTCAAGAAAGAGACACAAGAATGCACACAAGTCTGAGAAAGATGACTCGCAGGGAGAGATTTAAGTAGCTTAGTCTATTTAGCTAGTCAAAAGAAAGCTAAGGAGTGGCTGGACACTGATCCAAGAACCTCCAGGGAGAAATCCAATAGTAGGAGTTGTCTCCAGTCTAGCCAACAAAAATGTCCCATGCCACTGGGTCCAAGCTCCCACACCAGCTGCACACCTCGGCCATGTCCTGCTGCCATAGGTGAGGAACACACTGACCTTTGTCTCAAAGAGAAATCCAGGTGCCTGGTCCAAGCCAGAGCCACGGCAGGCTCTGACAGGTCCACCCAGCCAGTCAAGAGAGTCTGTTGGGCACCAGATTTTAAGTGTGAATGTGGCCAAAGAATTTGAGCCCAGGATCCTCCAGCTCTGTTTTAATTCTGTGGTTTTTGTTTCTGTTCTGATGCTGGTGCCAAAGAAACGTTGCATTGTTTGAGAGATGCGAATCTGGTGGCATAGCCTGTCTCAGAACGAGCACTTTCAAAGCTCTCATCTAATCTCTCAAGAGAGAAGACAAACCAAGAGACAAAGGTAGCAGGCTCGGGCAAAAAAAAAAACCTGCTGTGCCTTTTCCCCATAAATGAAGGATTATGCATTGGGCAGTTTGAACAAGAGAAAAACAGAGAGATTGGAGAGCAGCAACACTTTGGAACTCTGTACATGTGAAAGACATTAAAAATAACAGGTTTGTACTGGGCCCATATCTCTGTAGCACTGATTTCCATCACCCTACCTGCCCCTTCTGGAAACTTCTTCTTAACCCAGCCCTTCAAAGGCCAAATGTGACAGTCAAACAAAGGTCAGAGATGGGTGATTAACATCAGACTGACTGCATCTGGCTGCAGATGCTGCCTCAAGTGCAGTCCCTCCCTTTTCGTGTGTGTGTGTATGTGTTTGTGTGTGTGGGTTTTCTTCTGCTGCTCTACTGGGAGATGGAGTGGAAAAATAACCGGTGACTACGTAACAGGAACAGCCTGTTCTTGGATTTAGAGCTGTCTATGGACAATATGTAAGGCAGGGTTCTGAGTGAAACACTCAAGAAATGATCCCTACAAGGAGTATGGAATAATTAATGCCTGGAATCCAGGGATATGAGGAAGTTGGAGGTGGGTGTAAGAGTGGGATCATGGCAGTGTTTGATAAAGCCTATACCCGTGGAGGTAGCTTTCACAGGAGAAAGAAAAATGTGAAGAAAGGAGCTGCTGAAGACCAAGCTGGGTGCTTTAGCACACTTTCCAAGCATCTTTAACACTTTGTAAGAAGGTGTTAAAACCAATGTTCCTGCATTTTGCAAGCAATCACAATGCTAGCTGCACACTTTCAATTGCAGCCAATTATTGACTTGCCCAAGCTGCTGGAGCTCCGGCCACTGTGCTTAACAACTACATGAAGGACTTAATTATTCAAACACTGGTGAATAGACAGGTATGGTTCTGTATGAAGTTCTCAACAAATTGTTGCTTCCTCTGGGTGAACCTTGTGCTCGATGTAAAGACTACTGTCTTGTGGCACTTCCAAAAGCTTATGTGCAAGTGCAAGACGTAATTTGAGGTCCTTTCAGTTAATTGCCCACACAGCTGAATTCTGCACAACTGCTACATTCCAAAAAGGCAAAATGGGAGCTGTTTGTTTATTTTCTCTTCAGTGGGAACTGAGCTTTCTACTAATCAGTGACTGCAACTGAAATGAATTCATCATCACAATGGTAAAACAAGCAGTGCATTCACTTAACAGCACGTTAAACTGTGCATGCATTTTAGCCCCTTTGCAATGTGGTTGCTATGGCATTTGTGGGTGGTGGTGAGGGTGACAGGAGATTCTCAACATAGATGCTAAACCACGCTCTAATCTATGTCACACTGACCTGCTGTTAATTCAATGGCTGCTCTTTTATCATTAGACAAAAAAAACCACAGAGATCAACTCGACTTTCACTTCAAGAATGGATGTGAAATTCAAAACAGCAGTGGCTCTGAGAGTAAAGGACACGGCAGAAACTTTGAAGGTTGGGGGTTTATTGTGTTGCTGGTGCTTTATGAAACTGTAGAAGGATTCTGAGGCAATGGGGAAAAGCTGCCACAGGCACACTAAAAATGTTGGACTGTGCACCTGCCCATGGACTAAGCTGTAACAATTTCATCTTGCCATAAAAGGTGATGATTGCTAGGAACAAACATTAACCTAAACATGAGGTTTCTATTTCCTGCAAGTTTTTTTCTAGGTGGATGTGAAACTTGTAGCAGAAGCAGATTTTTCTCTGGCCCCATGCCCTTTATTTACAAAGGATTCAGAAGTTTGTTTTCCTTAACCTCAAGAAGAATCAAATAATGAAAACTCTCTTTCATGGTCCTTTTCCTTGGCACCGTGTTCCTCATCTTTGTCTGGGATTCCTTTGTCAGCTGCATGACAGTTTCTCTCCATCCATGTGTCCTGCACATGCTTTTGTTTGGGCAGGGACAGATAACTTTTTGTGTAATTGCTGCTGTTGTTTCAATTATCTGCATCTTTAAGATTACTGACTATTTGGAGTTCTATTAACTCTAACATGGCTCTAAGACAGTCTTGTGAAATAAATCATAGTCACGTAAGAAGGAGAAGGTATGAATTTGTGTTTTCCAGTCCAGATGAGCAACTTCATCAACATCCTATGTAGACCCAGTAGCTAGTGGCTTCTTGCTCGTAGGAAGGTGACACCCTTCCTGCAGACACACATCTCTGAAACTGCTCTGGAGGCTGGGTCTCAAGAGGCATGTGGTATTCGCTGAACACTTCCCAGGACAGCAGCCTGCCTTAAACCTGAGCTTCTCTGCTGGGTGCAACGGGCTGAGAAAGGTGGCAATGAAGACGCAGCCTGCTGCTTGCCCTGCCAAGCAAAATACAGCCAGAAATAAGTTTGTCAGAGGATGTGAAGCTGGCTTGTAGATGCCATGGCTCATCCTCTCATCTTTCCCTGCATTGTTTTCTGCCCTGCAGATCCTGACTAAGGTCACAGCCATCGATGTGCCCATTTCCGTCAGCCCCCGAGCCCGAGCAGGGAGCACCAGGGCTTGTCACAGAGAGCAGCCAGAGCTTCTCTCACTCTGTACAGGCATTTCAACTCATCTGGCATTTTTCTTTCAGGAGCATTAACCTACAGTCCAATATAATCATGTACTATATGCTCTTAAATTTTTAATGAGTTACATGCACTCGAGAGCAAATGGTCTCTTTTCCTCCCCTTGATGTACACCCATGAGTCCCCTCCGCGGTAATGGGATGTACATGGCTTTAGCAAGTGATAATAAAAGCCTAAACGTCAGTTTCTGCTAACATGGACTAGCAGAAGACTCTGTAATTTCCTGCTCTCTCAACACACAGGGAGGAGAACTGTGCACTGCTAAGAGCAATTTAACAAGGAGAACAAACTTTTAAGGTTAATGCTCGGCTCTGCCCATGTCATTGCTGGAAATCTCTTACAGACGTGGTTCTTCTTCAAGTGTTACAACAAATCACACAGAACAAAGCGAATCAAAGGGAAAACTGATTTAGAAAGGTCTTCTCTCTCCTTCTGTGCTTGGAAACATCTGGGTGAGCTGAAGTCTTTGTAGGTGTCTGTGTGTTGGAGGTTGCAGCAGCAGCATAACCGAGGAGTCCCTGCAGCACCCTGTTCGTGCTCTGGGGAGAATATAGGGAGAAGGTAACACCAGCTGGGCTGATTTAATCTGTTCTGTGCCTCCACTCTCCTGTCGGGCGAGCATGAAATGACAAGTCCTTCAATGTTACTTTGGCATTCCTTGGGGCTGGAAACAAGGTTTAGTCCCAAAGGGTGGGACAGCTCACACAGCTTCATCCCCCATAGCCTGCTTGTCCCTCAGGTGCCCATGTCTGTTTCCCAGACAGTAAAGGATAAAACTGACTTGAATTTCAGTGGCAACAATTCCACCTGAATGGTGCATTAATGGCCTTGGCTTCTCCATGATTTCTAGCTACAAAAGTAGTCGCCTGTTTCTTCCCCTGGCCTTTAATGGTGAGAAGAAAGCACTACAAATGGATGGGAACAAGGCTTGTCTAAGCTCTGCTCTGTGCAGGCAGCTTTAGGGTAGAAAGGGCTACATCATGAATTGGATTACTGAGTCACAGCCACGTCTGCAGTTGTTCAAAACAAACCATTGAAAAATCTCTTCATGACTATTTTTTAATGCTTGGAGGGATTAATTTTGCATCAAGAACTTTCTTTCTGTGAAAGCTTCTCGTGCAACATGCAGAAACACACAGCCTGGACACATTTTACATGCATTTCCAGTGTAGGGGCTCACAGAGTCAGAGGATCACATGGAATCATAGAATGGCAGAGGTTGGAAGGGACCTTTAGAGATCATCCAACCTCCCTGCTAAAGCAAGTCCACCTAGATCAAGTCATATAGGAACATTTCCAGGCAGGTTCTGAAGATCTCCAAGGAAGGAGACTCCACAACCTCCCTGGGCAACCTGGGCCAGGGCTCCCTCACCTCAACAGTAGTTTTTTCCTTATGTTTAAGTGGAAGTTTTTCTGTTCCAGCTTCATCCCATCACCCCCTGTCCTATCACTAGATATAACAAAAAAAAAAAAAGTGCTGCCCCAACCTCCTGACAACCACCATTGAGATATTTGTAAATATTAATGAGACGTCCCCCTCACTCTGCTCTTCTCCAGACTAAACGGCCCCAGGTCTTGCAGCTTTTCCTCATAAGGAAGATGTTCCAGTCCCCTGATCATCTTGGTGGCCCTGTGCTGGACCCTCTCCAGCAGTTCCCTGTCCCTCTTGAGCTGGGGAGCCCAGAACTGGCCACAGGACTCCAGATGAGGCCTCAGCAGGGCAGAGCAGAGGGGAAGCAGAACTTCCCTAGACCTGCTGCCCACACTCTTCTTGATGCCCCCAGGATGCCATTGGCTCAGTATCTGTTCTTCCAGCCATTTCTCACATGCCATGGCAGAAGTGGCTGCGAGAGGCACTATGGAAACACGAGTAAGTTTAGGAGCCACTAATACAAATTCTAGCCACATGTTAACCACCTCTCAGCTAAAATCAGAATAACATCAGCAATAACAGCACACTGATCTGTTCACCGGAAAAATTGGAAAAGCAAAACCTCTTTATGGGGTGAGTGCTCCAGGCTGAGCTTCCATGGCACAGGTGCTGAGAAATGATCTCCTGCAGCACACCACAGCCAGGGGCAACACATGAGCATTGTGGCTTGATGGAATAGTCCTGTGATCTGCTGCCTTTTATCTAGCCCCTGAAAGAAAACAGCAAAGATTTGGGTTTGTTTGGCTTATTTTAAACTTTCCTATTGGAAAACTTGCCTGTTGTAAGGGGGGAATGTCGTGCAGGCTGAGCCGCAGGCAGATACGGCCAGAGGCATCCCACACACATCCCACAGCGTACATTGGGAGCCATTCACAACCTGCAGACACCCTGAAATCCCTAATAAATATCTTGAAAATCAGTTGTGCTTCAGGGGAAACAAGGAGCCTGCCCACACACAGAATTAAGAAGTTAATTAGTGTTTAAATATTTCCTTGCAAGCTTTGGAGCTAATACTGCTGTGAAAACCAGCAAGAACAAGCGACTGTACAGGAAAAGAATGACTCTTGTGCAGTATGCAGAGATAAATGATGAACAAAAGTCATCAGGTGAACTGTGCATGTGTTTGATTACAGCTTGAATTTTGCATGATTGGGAACTGAGGGGAATACTGGTTTTTAAAAGTATATTCACTTTGATATAGCAGCGACCTTTTAATATGGTCAGGTCCTTGCAGGGGAGACCAAGTTACTTGTGGGCTTCCGTAAGCAAGGATGAAGAAAAAAGGTACTTGAAGATCACATAAAATCAAGGATGACCCATGGGGAAATACATTTTCTGTCTCTTAAGTGTTTCACCAGACTTGATCTATTCGTTTTGATACATTCCTCAAGGTGGGATGGGTTGGGTCTGCCAAGAAGACTCCTGTCACCTATAGTTGGAGAAGAATGAGGTGTCTCTACTACAGCTGGCAGTGGACAGATGAAATGCTGCTTACCCATTCCTGTAGTCACTTTTTATTTACTCACCAGGGACAGAAGCTGTGATTTTGTTTTGTTATCTCTTTTGAGTGCCAACAGCAGTAGCGGATACAGTGCTAGGAGAAGCAGACATGTCTACGGCACCTTGCTGAAGTCTTTACCCTCCTCTTACCATTACTGTACAACTCCAATGGGAGTAGATGGATGCTGGAAAAGAGCACGGATTTGTACTTAACTCTTCACACCCAGGGCTTCTGCATTCTCTCTTTTTTCGAGGAGAGTAGAGGAGAGAATATTTCAGTTGGATCATCTAATCCAACTCCCTGACAACTTCAGGGCTGTCTAAAAGTTAAAGCATACATTAAGGGCATTGTCCAAAGTTTTTTAACTCATTCTCTTTTAATTTACCTCCAGGCCAGGTTTGCACACTGCCTCTCACAGCACAGCAATTCCAGAGCAGGTACTGAAGCTGTACAGTTCTCTTTTCAGGTCTCTAGGGACTTAGTTATATGCTTGGTGCTTCTGCTTCTAGAAACGTGACTAGTGTGTCAAAATGGAAAAATCCTTGAACACCACATTTAAAAAAGGCATGAGTGGAGGAAGGGCTTTCAGGCTCAAGCACTCTGTGATCAGAACGTGGGCTTACGAAGCAAAGAGTCTAACAAATAGTATTCCAAAGGGCCAAAGCTTTCAGGAGACATGCATCAAGGATGGGGAGGAAAACCATCACCACTTTAGTGCTTACAAAGTGCTGCTGCATTACAGTTGTGACAGCCTAACATTTTACAGTTCGCTTCTCTTATCACAGCTGATAAATGGTTTGGGTTTATGTGTTGTCTTTGTCTGGAGAAGTTCACTCATATCAACAGGACTGAGATCAGTGTTCCCCAAGCACAGCTGCAGCGAGGCAGCTGGCTGCCATCACTGTGTATTAAACTCACCTCTCAAAAGTTCTCTTCCAGCTTTGACATTTACTCATCTTCCTGACCTTGAGTGGGATGTTTTATCTGTTGAGGTACTACCTGGCACGCCTGCAGATGGGAATCCTTCTTACCTTTCAGACACCACTATCAGTTCAGCTAAACCTCATACCTGAATGTGCTTTGAGCTCTTCAGATGGAACATCACAGCAGTGACGAAACACAGAAGTGTTGAAATACAGGTAGAAGCTGTGGAAAGCTCAGGGCAACCTGTTCCAGAGTCTCACCACACTCATTAAAAAATATCTTCCTTACATCTAGTCTAAATCTTCCCTCTTTTAGTTTTAAACCATTAGCCCTTGGTCTGTCACTGCAGGACCTACTAAAATATCTGTCCCTATATTTCCTATAAGCCCCCTTCAAGTACTGAAAGGCCACAACAAGGTTTCCCTGGAGCCTTCTCTTCTCCAGGTGGAACAAGCCCAGCTCTCTCAGCCTGCTCTCATCAAAGAGGTGTTCCAGCCTTCTGATTGATTCGTGTGGCATCCTCTGGACCTCTCCAACAGGTTCATGCCTTTGAAGACTCCACAGCTGGAGGCAGTGCTGCAGGTGGGGTCTCACCAGAGTAGAGGGGGACAATCCCCTCCTTCAACATTCTGCCCACACAGCTTTGAATGCAGCCCAGGATACAGTTGGCCTTCTGATGTCCGTGCCCATGGCAAAGGGGTTGGACTAATTGACCTTTAAAGACAAAATCTTCCAACCCAAACCATTTTATGACTCTGTGATGTGTGGGGTTTTCAGGGCTAAACCCTCTCTAGAGCAGACTCATACATCTACTTCCTACTTCCTCTACTTCTGCTCTGCTTTAGAGCAGACTGAGGCATCTCTTCCCTGATGTCATAAGGCCCAATTGAATGTTTTTTGAGTGGGAGGATTGTATGGGAGAAAGGGAAGTCAACATATAGATTTGTATGATCCCTTGGGAGTGGTCTTTGAAGTGAATAAACCCAAACACTACAGCTATTTAGAGGGAAGTATCTGAGTGACTCCCAGAGACAGCTGGGACTGATCTAATGCTTTTGCATTGTGGATGCTCAAGAGAGAGGATCCAAAAGTAAATGAGGAACTAAGTTATAGGGAACTAAGAGTCTAAGAGTGGAGACCTCTTGAAGGGAGAGAAGGGAACTGGCTGCTGCTTGTAGATACAGGAGAAAGGAAGAAAAGGGAGATAAAAGATCTGTTTAACTAAGGTATGACCTGGGGAAAAAGGCAAACACAGCTAACATCACAGACAAACATGGGGTGGAGACTGAAAGGTTTCTCACCCCTGGGTAGTTTACTCCAGACCCTTGAGTAGGACTGGGAAGTTAACTGTTTTGTGGTTGAATATGATCAGTTCAGGATTGGGATCACACCATGAGGTGGTTGGTGACAGCAAGGCCTTGCATTGACAATTCAACCTCATTCATTGCAGGATGGTCTCAATCACTGAGTGGCCACACTTCTCTCACAATAGGTCTGTGAGTCTGAGTATTTCCTTTCATTAAAATATTGATGAGTGTTAAAGAGCAGTATTTCTTTTAAAATAAGAACAAAAGCATAAGATAAAGGGCTTGCTGCTCAATTGGGACTTCTGAGGCCACATCATGGCAAAGAAGGATTTGGTTCAGGTAAAATTAACCACCAAAAAAGGACTTGATCTGCTCTTGGACTAGGAGTATGATTTTCTCTTTCCTTAGGCTGTCCTTCCAAAATTTTGCTGAACAAGAGAGGAAAAAGGATGAATCATTGCAAAGCTGCAGATATTTGGCCAGTTTAACAGTAGTAAAAGCTATTCTCCTGTAGTAATCTCTTCCTCTGTGGGCTCACTTTGGTTTATTTTAGCTCATGAATGAATGTATCAAGTATGTCTCTTGAAATTCAAGACGAATACTTTCATTCAGAGCAAAAAAGCAGAATAATGAAGGATTGTTGCTCTATGTACCTAAAAATAAACATCACCAAGCCTGTATTTAAGGACATCAAATATTCAACAGGTGACTTTCCAGTAATTCCAATGCTTGACACTACAGCTGCAGCATGACAAAGACAACAGAAGCCTGATGGACACTAACCCAGGTCTCATTTACTGCAGTCAGTAGTCTTGGATTTGAATTATTTCTACTGAAGGGATATTGTTTAGCACAGTAGCTTAAAAATAACACTATTATTGCTGTTGAATTTGTTCCTTTTTAACTTCTGGTGCAGGGCCTGGATGCATCCACATGAAAACCAGGGCTGTGAACTTTGTCATCATTTCTGTTAGTTCCAGCTCTTCACCAGCCCTTAAGAAAGGGTGTTTTCTTCACTGCAGAGAAATTACAGACCAACTTGAAATTCCAGAAGCTCTATTTTATCTAAATGTCACCTTTTTATCTTTCTCACATGAACATCAAGACTGCTTTCAAACAGGTCACTGGTTGAATCCCTCAGGTACTATGTTAAAGCAAGACTCGTGAGAGTAACTGCAAGTCAGATTTTGTTTGGTGACAGAATACATTTAGAAAAAAGTTACATAAGTGTTTTGAAACTTTCCAGCTCACAAAGAGAAATCCAACTGTAAGGCTGCACACGTGCAATTGAGATCAAAATACAACTGTGAAACTATGACAAGATGAAGTTTTGTGTAAGAGGAGTAGTAATTTATACCATGATCCAGCCCTACTTCACAGACATTGGCATGAGGTACTGTATTAGGCTTGAAAAAGTCAGTTTTTCTTCCACAAGTCAAAAACTTGAGGATTCCTTTTAAAATGTGGACTATTTTTAAATGAATATTTTTAAAGATGAACTATTTAGTGTACAGCTACTCACCTGCACACATGCTAAATTCAGAGCTTCTCTACAATGTCCTGACATTTTACTTTAGAGCTAAGAACACTACAGGGAAATCCTACTTCCAGTGCTACTTACATACACCTTTCACATTTACCAGCTGCATTTTTCCCCTCCTGGTAGCAAACTATAATCATGGGCACATGCACAAAAGATCAGATATTAGGAAGAAGTGAAGCACTTGCACAGGTTGTCTCAGAGAGGTTGTGGATGTCCCATCCCTGGCAGTGTTCAAGGGCAGGTTGTTTGAGGCTGGGAGCAACCTGCTCCAGTGGAAAGTGTCCCTGCCCATGGCAGGGGGGGCTGGAATGAGATGATGTTTAAGATCCCTCTCAAATCAAATGATTATTGCAATGTGCATGTTACATGTGTGCACAAGCCACATTCTATTGCAACAGTTGGTATAATCTGGCCCTTAACCAGGACAATGGTGTTTCAATATACTAGAAAGCTTCTAATTATTCTTGAACTCTCACTTCTAAAACATTATAAAGATTAACAGAGACACTCTTGAAAGCACACAGCCAACCATATGAAATAAATCTAAAGCCTCCAAGTGGCCCCTTGCTATAGGGAGGACAGCAGAGGTACACTTGCCAGGCAGCCCAGATGCTAACAGCTGGAAGAAAGGCTGCAGACAGCTTCTGGCTCTTTGTTTGCCAGCCTGAGCTTTTCAACTGGTGGCTCTGGAGTTGCTCCCAAGCTGCTCACTGGAATACCTTGATCTTCTCCAGGAGTTTGGTTCTCTTCATTACTTACTAAATCATGATGACAAAATAAAAACATATTCCTACAAATATCATACATTTCCCAGAATATTTACCCACTATTTCAACATGACTTCTCTGCAGATCTTTTCTGTGGCACCTGGTTAGAAGTGAGCGACTTGGTTTCTATTCTTGACATCAACATCTGTGAGTTTCTATTTTCAGACAAATGGCACAGCTCCTCTCCTTACAGCAAAGGGAACAAATATGTACCTCTGCAGACAAGAATTGGCTTTTAAAGCATGGAATTTCTCAAATGTCTTAGTGGTCTTTTTCATTTCTGCAGAGGGGTTGAACTGGATGATCTCTAAAGGTCCCTTTCAACCCTCACCATTCTATGATTCTATGATCTTTGTTACTTAATGTTTATTACATCTTAGTCACGTTGAGCTGAGTTAAATCATAGTGAAAGACGGCACTGGGGGAACTGATAGGAGCTTGAAAAATCTCTACACTTGTTGCACCTGTTTGGTAAACAAACAAAGCAGCTCAGTCTGTAACTAGCTTGACATAAACAAATTTCATTAAAAAAAAAAGTCTGAAGCAGGAGCTGATTGAAAAACAACAAAGCTAAAGAGCTGTGAAACTTCTGCTTCTCCCTTAGGCACAACTCCAGTTCTTCACTGGAACTGCAGGGTTTTTTCAAGATACAGGTGAGAGGGCTGGAAAAAATACAACTGTATGAAGGAAGAATAAAAACCCTGCTGTTTTATTTAAATATAAGGAAAAACTATTTCACGGTGAGGGTGAGGGAGCCCTGGCCCAGGCTGCCCAGGGAGGGCGTGGAGGCTCCTTCGCTGGAGGTTTCCTAACCAATCTGGACACGTTCCTGTGTGATCTGATCTACGTGAACCTGCTTGAGCAGGAGGCTGGGCAGGATGATCTCTAAAGGTCCCTTCCAACCCTACCATTCTGTGATTCTATGATTATATACTTTGTCTTCAATGTTCTGGCAGATTCAACTTCTTTTCTGAACCTCTCCTAATTGTTCCTCCCAGTATCTTCCCATAGCTGTCAAATGACTGTGCCTGTTTTACAGATTAGGACTGGAAGTGTCAAAACATGAAATGACATTAAACCCCAGATGAAGTTCATAAGAATAATATTGGGACATTAAAAAAAAATGTATCTAAATGGTAAGGAATAATCCCCATCTGATTTCCAAGGCTCTTTCCCTTCCTGCACTCCAAAGCAGCCAGGTAACTTTCTGGAGAGTCTGACATCCATAAGAAGGAAATGTTTGACTCAGAAAGAGAAATCCCTAACTGGGTACACTCCTCCCTTGCTTCTCCTGAAGCAGCCTCTGTTAGATGCTGTAACTCTGTTACAAAGCTAAACATTCATACTTTTTAAACTGGTTCCATAAAAACGACAACTTTTCATTTTTTTTTAGAGGGAGAGTAACATTTTGAAGAAGAATTTCTGATTCAAAGCTGTGTTATAGATGAGCCAGATGCTGGCAATTCATTTTTTTTATAGCTGAGAGTGACTTTGACACGAGAATGTTACTTTACCACAAAGAACAAAAATCTTTGTGCCAACTCAAATGCATCTGGCTGCCATCTTTCTGTTGTAGCAATTGCTTTCAGAGTAATGGAACCCAAGAGAAATGTTGGTGGTTTTTGGTGCTTGCTGCATCAAACTGAAATGGCAGACAATGTGAGGATATACATAAACCTAATTGTTAAGGAGCATGGTCTATATTCTTCAGAGGTTATGTAAAGTATGATCTCACTCCTCCGTGTGCTGCAATCAACTTAGTCCTCCAAAGTCAAACCACACATCTTCTCTCCCTTTTTTTTTCTCATGTGCAATATTTTTCCTATGAAGTAAATAAACTCCAGAGTGGTATTGAGGCAGCCAATTACAAAGGCACTTCACAGAACACCTCCAAAAGAAGCAGAGTTTTGTCTGTACTGAGAAAACTTATAAGCAGAGCAACGTGTGTAATGTGGAAAAGGAGACAACTCAGAAAGTTACTCCCTTTCTATATTGCACAAGTGTACAGGCCAGTGCCTGGCAGCCAGGGTACTGAAGGGATAAGGAATGGTATATTGACAAGTTCAACAGTACTGCAAAGAAAGTATTTTCCAGGGCATCACTGTCTTCTAAACACACCTGCTAGGATAACTAGCTCCATATTTTATCCATTGCAGAGATTCCCTTCAAAGCCTTTGTGCAAGAGCAGTGTCCTTTCTCTGCAGAATCCTAAATGAGAATAAACGATCAATTTTTAATTAGGCAACTGAAGAGTAAGGACCTGAACTCAGGAAAATTACAATCCTCTTTTATTCCATTTTTATTCCACCTTTCAAAGCAGCGCAGGATGAAGAAATTAGAGGAATGACAGCAGCTTTCTGCCTCCTGGCTGGCTTAAATTTATGAGGTCATTGACTCAGTGGTTCCCAAGGAATGACTTCATGTAGACAGCAGGGACTCTCTATGCAGCCATCGTAAAAGGAATTCATACAGGTCAGCAGATCTTGCCTGTAACTTAAAGTAACTCTTTTTAACAAGAGGAATGTGTGACATGAAAGGGATGGTCTCTCAAACAGGACACAGGGTGGGAAGACTCACCCCACTCCAAAAGTAAGTGTCAGAATGTGTTCTCTTCACTGTGTCTCACAGAGCAACACAGCTACCAATGCCAATGCCACCTGTTCTGATCCAAATCAAAGTATTCATATAAGCTGGAACACAAGAAGTTCCACTTAAACACAAGAAAAAAACTTCTTAACTGTTGAGGTGAAGGAGCCCTGGCCCAGGCTGCTCAGGGAGGGTGTGGAGACTCCTTCTCTGGAGGTTTCTAAATGTACCTGGACACATTCCTGTGCCCCCTGATCAAGGGAAACCTGCTTTATCAAGGAGGTGGACTGGATGAGCTCTGGAGGCCCCTTCCAACCCCACCAATTCTGTGATTCTGTGATTCATGATTCTGGGACAGGTTCCAAGATGACTGGTCACACTGTCTCATCCAAACTCCTTCCACATAGAATAAAAACTTATGTTGATAACAAATTTGTAAATACTACAGTTGAACAGAGAGTGGAAAATAAAAGAAAGCATTAGAGAATGAGTCTGATGAGCAGCAGCTGAGGGAACTGGGGTTGTTCAGCCTGTAGAAGAGGAGGCTCAGGGGAGACGTTGATCACTCTCTACAACTATCTGAAAGGAGCTCGTAGCGAGGTGAGAGTCGGTCTCTTCTCCCCAGTTACAACTGACAGGATGAGGGGAAAAGACCTCAAGTTGCACCAGGCAAGGTTTAGATTGGAAATTAGGAAAAGATTCTTCAGTGAAAATGTTGTCAAGTCCTGTCCCAGGCTGCCCAGGGAGGTGGTGGAGTCCCCATCCCTGGAGGGTCCAAAGCCACGTCGCTGTGGCACTGAGCGACACGGGTTAGTGGTGGCTGTGGCAGTGCTGGGAGAACATTGGATTTGATGGTCTTTTCTAATCTAAATAATTCTGTGATTCACATGCATTTGAAATCAATCACTGAACATAAGGTTGGTCAGCAACAACCATTAACACCCACAGAAAATATTCTGCCTACTTAATGCATTTTATTCTGTGTCTGAAAAGAAAAAGATAGAGATAATCATTCTCTGATGTCTAAAATGCCATTTAAAGGGGCCAAATGGATTGCAGAAAGAAGGGGTTTTTCTTGCCATTTTGAAAAAAACTGTGAAAGAAATAAAAAAGAGACATTTTCTCACACATGGTCTTTGTAACCTTCTAGACAACCGGAGTTCAGAACGTTAGTTAACCTTCAAATAAGCAGGTAAAACTTAACACAGTCTTCAAATAAAGTAAAGAAATAAAAATATTCCTCACCAATCATCCCTGCCCTCCTTGCTGGCTGGACTGATGTCCCGTGGGCCCAGTGGAGATCAGGATTAGATCCATACGTTCACATCTGACTGCTATATGTGTGCCGAAATTTGCATGAAGTACAAGAACTGTTTTGATCAAAACGTCGCGTACATTTTACACATCAAGGGGCACTACAGAAAAAGTATCAGCTTACCAAAGCAGCTGAAGGGCTTTGGGGAAGGATTTGACAGAGAACAGAGTGATGACACTACTGTTGCAGTTCCTGCAAAAAGCTGACATGATCTGATTAATGACAGAACTGCAGAAGGACAAAAATCTCAAAAACAGAAGAGGATTTTCAATACCAGTTTGATTAAATGAAAATATGAGGATCACAAGCTGGCTCAGAGCTGGAAGAGGTGAAAGGTTGTATTTACTGGGAAAGTCACCAAGTGCACTTCTGGAATGGAAGCGCTAAGACTCCAATCCTGGCTACCCCATGGATGGCACATCCTCCTGAGCACCCTCCTCCTCTCTTGGGCTTTGACTGCTCCAGCCTGAGTCCCTCACAGGGTCACAAGTCCTGACAGCAAACCTGCTCTGGTCTGGACTCATCTCTCCCCATAGGCTCCCAGGTCCTGCCAGCAACTTGCTCCAGGATGAGCTTCCCACAGAGTCACAGCCTCCTTCAGACATCCACTCACTCCGGTGTGGGCTCCTCTACAAGCTGCGGGTGGGTCTCTGCTGCACTGTGGCCTCCATGAGCTGCAGGGGCACAGCTGCCTCACCGTGGGCTGCACCACAGGGCACAGAGGAGTCTTTCTTCCAGTCCGGCAGCTCCTTGGTGTCTATGGACACCTTCTCACATTCTCACTCCCTGCTGCTGTTGCAGTTCAGCATCTGTGCAGCAGCTTCTTCCCCTTCTCCAGTAGCCCTCCGCTACCAAAACCTTGCCCAATCAAAATCACTAAAGTCTATAAGAACTCCAGTCATTTATTCTGCTTGGTCTTAACAGAATACAATATTAAAATACATGAATGACTTGGCTCAGCTCTAAGTTTGTTGGAGGGTTGGTTGGAAAAAAAAAGAGGTTGATTTCCACCATGGAAGCCAAATTAAAATCACAAGAAAAGAATCTCTGCCCCTCAGTTCAAGAAGGACAGGGAGCTGCTGGAGAGAGCTCAGCACAGGGCCACAAAAATGATGAAGGGAGTGGAGCATCTCCCTTATGAGGAAAGGCTGAGGGAGCTGGGGCTCTTTAGCTTGGAGAAGAGGAGATTGAGGGGTGATCTCATTAAAGTTTACAAATACATAAAGGGTGGGTGTGAGGAGGCTGGAGCCAGGCTGTGCTCAGTGATGGCCAATGATAGGACAAGGGGCAACAAGTACAAGCTGGAACAGAAGAGGTTCCAGAGAAATACAAGGAAGAATGTATTCACTGTTGAGGTGAGGGAGCACTGGCAGGGGCTGCCCAGATGGGCTGTGGAGTCTCCTTCTCTGGAGACATTCCAAATCCAGCTGGACAAGTTCCTGTGTGCCCTACTCTAGATGGTCCTGCTCTGGCAGGGGGGGGTTCCACTGGATGATCTTTCAAGGTCCCTTCCAGCCCTTAAGACTCTGGTTCTGTGGGAAGAACAGCTCTTTAGGACAGATCGTGAATTTTACTTCCCTTGCTCCAGCTGAGACACCCCTGACTCTCTTGTGGTTTTGACCAACAGGATAGAGAATGAACTTCTTTTACTTTCCATTTCTTATTTGGAACTAGTTTAACAAAGCCAACACAGGACTTTTCCTTAATGTCTAGTAATCAAAGCTACCAGTCAGTGCTGAAACGTTGCCTGATTTTCTAGAAAGATAAAGAAAGTTCTGGCCCACATGCTTCCACCCAGTCACCATGCTGAAAGGGCAGGTAAGGAGGTCTATGTTGCTGTTAGGGTAGCAACACTGCAAACATACATCAGAAAAGGGAGCAGCAGTTCTAGGAGGGTTCCCTTACTGCCATGTTTGGCTTTAGCCAGTTCTATCCAGAAAAAAATGGTCTTTGTTTTGTTTTGGTTGGTTGTTCGGGGTGTTTTTTCTTGTTTCCCACTGGGAAATCTAGGAGGTTATTACCCTGCTTCTAATTAACACATTAACATTTGCTTTGGAGGTCTTAGTTAATAACAGCAACTCATCAAGTGAGTCCCCCAGCTGCTAATTAGTTTTTTTTCACACCAAATTTTCTACCTGAAATTTCCTCCTTGATCCTGTGTAATTTTGACAATTTCCCTTGGAGTTTTTCATAAGAATTTGTGTTTTGAGATCTTTTCTTTTTAATAGCCAATTAGAAAACCTTCCACTGGTGGCTCTACATTCCCCTTCTACTACAGGCACTGCTCAGAAATGCTACTATAATGGTTTGTCTTTGTATTTTCTTTAACCCAGAGAGAAGCAGAGATGTGCACTATGAACATTTTGGTGCTTTTAATTGTTCAGGTCTGTACCTTGTAACCATGAGGCTGCACCTACCACTGTGCCCCTAATTGTTGTAACATCCATCCTGCATCTGCGGGGCATTTCTCACTCTTAAATGGAAGACACCATGCCTCGAGGAAAGGCACCCTACAGACTAACTATGAAAACTGCCTCGTAAGAAAGGCTTGCAGTGTGGGGTTTGCAGCAAACTGTAGCTCTGATAAGAGGGGTGTTGTCATTTCTACTCTGCCCTGGTGAGGCCTCATCAGGAGTTCTGTGTCCAGTTCTGGGCTCCCCAGCTCAAAAGGGACAGGGAACGGCTGGAGAGAGTCCAGCACAGGGCCACCAAGATGATCAGGGGACTGGAGCATCTTCCTGATGAGGAAAAGCTGCAGGAACTTGGGCCGTTTAATCTGGAGGAGACTGAGAGGGGATCTCATTAATATTTACAAATATCTAAATGGTGGGTATCAGGAGGTTGGGGCATCCCTTTTTTTCTATGATAACTAGCAACATGACAAAGGGTAATCGGATGAAGCTGGAACACAAAAAGTTCCATTTAAACATAAGAAAAAACTACTTTAATGTTGAGGTGAGGGAGCCCTGGCCCAGGCTGCCTGGGAAGGGTGTAGAGGCCTTCAAGACCCGCCTGGACACGTTCCTGTGTGACCTGATCTAGGTGAACTTGTTTCTGCAGTGGGGTTGGACTAGATGATCTCTAAAGGTCCCTTCCAGCCCTACCATTCTATGATTCTATGATCTGAGTTCTATCTACCTATAAAATAAGTACTTGGGATATACTTTTCCTTCAGCAGTGCCAGAGTGCTACACAGATTCCATAGGTATGCAGCAAAATGTTTCTTCACCTGAGGTTGATTTAGATGCTTTAAATAAAACAATAAACATTTTCCTCTTAGAATGAGGAAAGTTTATCTTGGGAAATATTTTAGCAACTTGCTGTGTTCTCCTTTTTTTTTTCCTCCAATTCCCCCTGCATTTCCTTGTCATAGCTTGAAACAGCCCCTGCAGTTCCCAGCTACCTGTCTCTCCTAAGCCCGATCACTCTGCTTTGCTGTAATGAATATTTACCATCCTGCAGAAAAGATGAAGATGCCTGATTGCAGCTGTGCCCTGAAACACCGGAAAGAACTCGTTCTCTTTAAAGCCATTACCCCCAGCTCCATCACTTAATAAAAGGAAAGACAATACATGCTCCACTGTAATGAAGTTTCCTACCGTTTTGTTTATACCAGTGCAGCCCAGCTTTAATAACCACTGTAAATTAAATGAGATAATGGCACGGACCGGATGAATAACACCATTAGCATTAAACAGAACGTTTTACCTCAATATTAATCATTTGATAATAAATTATAGGAGATGGCCTTTTTTTTCCACCTACCAACAACCAGACAGAGCAGGTAAGGAGATTAATTCTCTGTGCAAGTTCTCAAGAATCAGAGGAAAAGAAGCATTTTGGAAGACAAAAGTGTAAATCACAACATATTAAAGTCGAGCTCTGTAAAGGTTTAGGCTAATTACCTGGGCTTTTCCAGAGCCAATTGAGAAAAATAGGGGTAATCTGAGAGAGATTCATTGTATTCTCCATAGGTAGGATGGATGAGCTTCTGGAGTGCCTTCTCACAGGCAATTAGTTTGGATGAGATCCTGAAGTTGGAGGGGGAAAAAAAAAAGGGCACCTAGAAACAGAGCTGAGATTTGGATCCGGATGCCTTACAGTCCCTACAGAAGCCATGACTATCATCCTACTGGTGTCTCACGGGTTTCTGCTGAAACTATCCTTTTGGATAATTGTGTAACTTTTCATTGGACGTCAACACAGCTCCCTTCTCCCAGCTGAGGGCTGGAATCACCAGCTTTTATGGAACTTGCTCCACATTTGACTAAAATTTGCAACCTCTAACGCGAGAAGGATTTCCTAGCACGTGTTTGATCACAATCAGTATGTTGCTGAAGGCTTCTGTTTTTACAAGCGTTTTGCTGGTGAAAAAAAGCAACAAGAAACCAACACCAAAAAAAATCTCCCTAGGACTTGAAACAGACTTTTCAGGAATTGCTACAAACCACCAATTTGATATATTATTTGGGGGCTAGCCTTCATCCCATTAAAACCATTGGGAAGGCTTCACACTGCATACTTCTTTTCCACGTGAAAAAAAATGTAACTGTTAAAAAAACTGAGCAGAAATACAAGAATCAGAATCACGGTTCTACTCTCTCTCCTCCATATATCATCCACATATCTCTCAATAGTTTTTACCCCTGTAAAACGGAGAGAATTGGTACATCGATATCACCCAGAGAGAGTGCAGGGGACAAAGGTATAAAACCAGAGGAACATTAACAGTGAGGATATGGAAAAGGGTGATTGTTAAACCTGTATGTAAAATCATTGGGATATACCACACAGTATGTGGAGGATACAGCCCTTGAGAGGAGCTGTTTGCTTTTAGGCCTGTTCATCCAATGAACAACGTTTGAATTTGGCCACTGAAATACTGCCTCAGCTTTCCAGTGTAAAGAATAGGGAGAACCCTCTTCACAAGTTTGCTCAAAGGCTAGAGCACTTTGACACCTTTGGATGAAGGCTGAGACAAAGGAGAAATGGTTAATAATTGGGATTGAATGCTTGGAAGTGTCATTTAGTGCAATTCCCTGTTGTTGCTAACAACCATCCCCTAAAAAGTCATGAAGCTCCATTTTCCCTTTCATTTTCTCTTTCAGGTAGTTATGCCATCCCTTCCTTGTATAATAATTAGAAAACAATAATTAGAAATAGAAAAAATAATTAGAAAAGATACTGTTTTGCTCATGCATTTCTTTCCATTTTCACTACTCCAGTCCTCAAGAGCATTCAATTTTCCCCACGTGTTACTGTGAACATGCTCTTTATTGATGTCTCCCAACTTTCTGTCATCAGTAATTTTTATTAGCACATTTCTACCTTTTCTGGCAGGAACATCAATAGTGATCCCAAGACCAATAATTATGAAATAACTGAAATCACTCTTCCTTCCTTCCTTCATTTCTGCAGCACTCCAGTTTCAGTAGAAAGGGATGAGTGTATTTGCTATCTTGTCTAGCCTACAGCCTGCTGGTTAAATGATTTCCTCCTCTAAGATACATAGGAATACCATATTGCTGTTTAAAAGAGCATTTCCAGGACTTTATTTTTTTCTATGGTGCTCAATGCATCTGTATCATGGATTGGCTCCTCTAAGGGCTTGGGACGTTTTAGGTGGGATTAATCTGAAAAGCTGTATTTACAGTCTAGGCTTAGGGTGTCTCCCCTGAGTTTTCTTCTAATGCCTGGGAAACTAATAAACATGGGTGAGTTTAACAGTGTGACTTGCCTTACCCTGAAGTAAACTACCAATGTTTGATCCCATCAGTCCCATCCCAAAACTCATTGACTGTATGGACTAGCTCTCCATCAGTTACCTCGCCAGCCAGCTCAGCTGCAGAGTTGCTTAAATCAAAGTGAAACGGATTTCTGCTCCAGTTTCTAGATGCCCTGGCACCTTCCAGAAGCGGAGGATCAGGATCTGCCCAAGTTCATGCTACCTGGGGCACGCAGAAGAGCAAAAACGAAACTCAGCTGCCAATGGATGTAAATTTGGTAGGTTATCATAGAATCATTTCGCCTGGAAGAGACCTTGAAGATGACCGAGCCCAGCCTTCGTCCCAGCGCTATCAACAGCTGCACCCTGTCCCTAAGTGCAGCATCCACTCGTCTCCTAAACACCTCCAGGGATGGTGACTCCAGCACACGGTGACTGACAAGGGAGCACACGCTGCGGGCACACAGAAGCCAATTTCCTCATAGAGAACGTCTCAGTCTTGAAACAAGACAACAATTGTGCCAACCGGTTGCCGCCGTGGAAACGGAGCCAGGCCCAGAGGTCTCAGGAAAGGCCACAGAGACAGTTTTTGTGTGAGGGGGTTTTTCACGCCTCAGGGATGGACACCGAGGACATCAGCTCTAGAGCCGCTTCTGGGAAGGCTGAAACGTCTCTTCTTCCCCAGCTAAGCCCTTCGCCTTCCCCCCTGCGCTGAGGGATCTGCACAGGCCTGGGGTGAGGAGGGGCTGCAGGCACGGCTGAGGGCAGGGCTGAGGGCACGGCTGAGGGCACGGCTGAGGGCAGGACTGAGGGCACGGCGGAGGGCACGGCTGAGGGCAGGGCTGAGGGCAGGGCTGCGGGCAGGACTGAGGGCAGGACTGAGGGCACGGCTGAGGGCAGGGCTGAGGGCACGGCTGAGGGCACGGCTGAGGGCA
>WBNH01010513.1:223048-311171 GCA_013401255.1 Urocolius indicus | reverse complement strand
AGGAGGGCGGCCGCGCATCCCATGGTGCAGCGCGGCGGGAGGGCGGGGGAGCGGCCTGGAGTGGCCGGGGCGGGCGGCTGGTGGTGGCGGTGGTGGAGCCGGAGCCGAGCGGGGCGGCAGCCGCGGCAACCGGCACTGGAGAGACGGCTCCGCTGCTTCTCCTTCCTTCCTTCCTTCCTCCGTCCCGTCCCTCGCCGCGGCTGCTCCGCACGCCTGGGGCCGGCCGGAGGTGGCTGCCCGCAGCGCGGTGAGTGCTGGCGGCTGGGGCTGCCTGAAGAGAGCAGCAGGAGCAGGAGGAGGGAAGGGGCGAGAGGGACCGGCGGAGTGAAGCGCAGC
Source organism: Urocolius indicus (assembly GCA_013401255.1). NCBI lineage: Eukaryota > Metazoa > Chordata > Aves > Coliiformes > Coliidae > Urocolius > Urocolius indicus. The sequence continues at coordinate 310,835 of WBNH01010513.1, read as the reverse complement.
GGCCCTAAAACTTACATAACGGGGAGGGTGAGAGGCTGTGGGGGAGCAGATGCTTTTTCATTCCTTCCATCCACCCGTCCGTCCTCCCTCTCCCCCCGGGCTCTCGAGGTGCGGCGGCGGCCGCGTCTCGGCAAGGGAAGAGCCGCCCGGTTGTTGTGTGTCCCTCGGGAAGGGGCTGCCGAGGGCAGCGGGGAAGGGAGCCGGGGAGCCGGGCACGCGTGTGTCTGTGCGCACACACGAAGGGCTGCGGCCGGGGGGCTGTGCGGGGAGCGGTTGGTGATGGGCTGAGGGTCCGGGCAAGAAGCGCTTCCCTGCCCAGCGCTGCCTGCCAGGCGCTGTGAGGGAACCGGGCAGGGTGGGAGAGGTCGGTCAGCTGGTGCCCCGCCATCCCTTCCCCCCTCCTTTCCCTTTCCCCGGGGGTGAAGCCGGCCGCCCCTCCGCCCCAGCACGTCCGGGAGGCTCTGCCCGCTGCTCCCCGGGGCCGCGGTTCGGCGAGGCGGAGCGGGACGGTCCGTAAAGTAAACAAAGGGAAAGGGAAGGGAGGAGGAGGAGGAGGTGTCCCCCTCGCTGCCGGAGCCGGGCCGCCTGGCTTTGCCCCTTCCTCTCTCCAGGCGTGTGCTGGTAAAGCTGTGATTGCCCCTTTGGAGCCGGGGTGGGAGCGCGGGGGAAGTGGTTGAGCTTTCTTCTTTTTTTGTGCGTGTTGAGGTTTGGTTTATTTTGGGGTGTGTATTGGGTTTTTATGAGGTTTCTTTTTGTTTGTGGTGTTACTGCACTCGCTGGAGAATGAGACTGTGTGAGCCGGAGGGAAGCAGCTCTTTGGTCATATACAGTTTTAACCTAGGAACAAGCTCCTAAATCTGTAGCGGGGGAAGAGGAGCAAGTATTCCTCAGAGTGGCTTTTCAGAGGCAAGACTCACGCTACAGAAGTTGCATTTGACAGAAGAGCCTTCTCACTTGAAGAAATGGGATGTTTTTTTGGGGGGGATGGATGAATTGAAAACCCGATTTTGGGGTATGTTGAGAATTGTACTTCTGCAGCTGCAACAGTATTCTTCTCAAATCCCTGGGGCTAATTTTGAACCATGTGCTGAATATTGGCAATTTCCACACCCTTTCTCTTTCTAAACCTCCTTTACTGAGATGATGCTTTCTTTTGGAACAAGGAGTAGTTTTTCTCTTTGATTTCCCTTTTTTCTTTCCCCCACTCCCCCCGTTGGCTGAAAGGCTGTTTGCTGTATTGGTTCTGTATTAGCTGACATGCAGTCAGTCTTGTTTAAGCGCTCTGGAAGTAGAGTGCATCCTGTAGGCCCCAGCACCTACTCTGTTGGACTCTTGCAGTGTCAGCCTGGAGCTCAGTTTCTGGCAGTTCGACTGGGATAATAGAAGTGCTGTAGTAAACGCAGCAAATGAGAAGCTCACTCGAAAGGAGAAACACTTGGGGACTCATATTGAAGTATTTAATGTAAATGTTAGCTTAAAAGTGGTATTGCAGCATCTCTTAAAAATTTAGACTCCTCTGGCCTTTGGTTGTTTAAAATCTTTTTCTTTTTTCCTTGTCTTAACTGGAAAAGTCCCACATTCCTCAGAGCTAATCTACCTTTATCATCTCTGATTCTGTTAAACCGGGGTAAAGTCAAGAGCATAACTGGATTAGGGCCAGAAAATATTAAATGCTACATAGTTCTTTGGAACAGCTTGTTATCCTTCTAATGTTGTCCATTTCCAGAATTTCCCCACTTGCTTTCTCCACCTTGTCTCCTTTTTTGTTACCTCTGAAAATCAGGCTGTTGTCCTACCTCGTGTCTCTGTTGGAAACACCTCTGCACATATGGTGTGATTTGCAGATGGGCACCACAGCCTTTGGATTTCTTGAAGCAAGGTTGGTGGCTGAGATTCTGTAAAGAATCTGCATATTTACCTTTTCAGATCATGTGATAAATTGAATGGATCTGAAATCTGGAGTACTGTAGGAGTGGGAGGAGACACTAGTTGCTGGGAAACATTGTCTCTCACTGGACTGGAAACTCTATAGGCTATTCAACAAGAGAAAAACAGTTCTGAAATGAAGTTGTCTTTTGTGCTGTTATGTCTTAAATCCAGTTTTTGTAGAACATGGATTGATGCTTGTGTTGGTTGACCTTTTATTTTGTGGGAAGGTTCCAATGTATGCGTGAGAAGAAGGTGGCGTAGTACTTGGTTGTCAGAAGCTCTAAGCTTTATTCAGCCTCAGCCTTAGGTATTAAAGTTCTAAGCATGCTGTAATTGACACAGCAATCAATTACAAGTCTATCAGAGTACTTTAATCCAGAAATGAATATTCTTAGACCAGCATCTTGAATTTGTAACTTGCTGTAACGACTTTAAAGATTGTTTCAACTTCTAGATATCTGATGATGGAACTTTGCCTCAGTGTGTGCTACGTATTGTTAAAAGGGTGCTTTTTAAAAAAAGATAATGGTTTCCCACAGGACAACTGATAATTGAATGAGGGAATCCTAGTGGTGTAAATTCTACCAAGCAAATAGATATTTGGAGGGATGGAAGGAGGAGAGAAAAGCTATTTGGGGAGATGGAAGGAGAAGTGAAAAGCGAGAGTGCTGTCTGGAGATGAGGTAGTGAAGCAAGTGGCTTCGATACCTTAAGAGGTTGTCTTCTGTTTTTTAATGCATATATAAATGTGGTGGCTTTTTTTTCTTTTTCAATAGGGGCATAACTCAAGAAATTGAGTGTCTCTGGGGGAAAAAAAGAAGTTATTTCCTGCCATTTGTAGAACAAAATGATCACCTTTTTCTTCCCCTGAAAGGCATTGCCCTGTGTAGCAGTACTGTCTTTCATATGATGAAATATTGATAATAATCCAAGCTATTCCCATTCCTTTTAGATCTCTAAGGATTTGTGGGAAAGGGTTTTTCACTATGACCATAGTACAGTTTCGAAGTACATTGTGTTGTTGACTTTTCTTAAACATACATGTATATGTAAGGATTCATCTACAGGTGGTGTTTAAACAATAGTCATGTTTTGCAGTAAATTACTAACTTTTAAGTAAGCTATCATTTTGATGTAAAAAATCCATATATTCATATCTTGTGTGTTTTTAGTCTTGCATAATTTTTTGTCTTGAAATTTCTAGCTTTAAAATTGATGTAGATTATTCCATATTTTCACATTACGATCAAATTGCAATAAATTGATAGAAGGTGTATTAAAAAAGGACACTCTCATACTAGAACTCATACTCCAGTTTGATATTCTTGTGTTGCAGCTCTGGGATGCTAGCAGTGAAAACTTGAGGTTTATTTGCTTCTACCAGTTATCTTCTGAGTCCTCATTTCGGACACTCGTCAACGATAAGTCAAGTGTGTGGCTGATAATCATCAACTGTGGTTTCCAGACTAAGTCTGTTTTTCCTCTCATCTGGTGTTAGTGCAATTGTAAAGTTTCAAGTACCATTGCTGACTAACATGAAAACATGGGCATTCTGACTTAATTTCTTTTAAAAGGTTTTAATTAGAGGTTAGAACTTTAAAAACTGCAACGCACAAATCCTTACTGTGTGACTTTGAGCTCTCGTGGGGAGTAACAGCAGAAAGGACGTGGGAGTCATTTTGAGTGTCTTTGTTGAGCGCCTTAACCACGGTGATTCTTGTCTCTCTGAGTGGTAGCCTCTACAGGATATTTTTTACTAAAAGCTCTCTTTCTATTTTAAGTGTTCAAATCCTCCCCCCAACTTGATTAGAGTTTGTAAATTGTTAGCAATTGCAAGTGAGTCTCTTGATTTGTGTACAACTACCACTTAGGAACCTTGGAAATGTGGCGTGTTCTGTCACACTGTTCGATGAACGTGGTTTATTGTCCGTTGGAAAGACGTGAAGTTGCAAGAATGGAAAATTAAATGGAGAACGTGATCTCCAGCTGAATATCTGGTTTTAAGTGGCATAAGAGAGGAAGAATAAGATTAGAGATTAATCAAGTAGATCTTTATCTTGTATTTTTGTGGCCTGCTGTCCGTGTTCAGGCGGTGATTGTCCATGTTCAGGCAGTGACTGATGGCTAATCAGAGGAACTGTTGAAGCAAGTGGCTGTTTAGGGACTGAACAGCTTAAAAACCTGCATGTTTTGTGCTGTAAGCTTATTTTTTTTATTTTTCCCTATCTCATTCCTTTATAACTTTATGTTGTTGCTACCATGTAAGCTTCCTAAGGTAGGAGTTTTCTGCTTGCTCAGCATTTAATGTGCGTGGAATTGAGAAGCGAGTCTTCCAGCTAGGGGAAATTTGAGCGTTAGGCCTTTGTGACTAAAAAATGATTAAAAACCAAACAAAAACTAAACACCCACACCCAAAAATTAAACAACCAAAAGCACACGAAGCTACAGATGGCTTGATCTGATTTTTATCTCTTTATATTAAACCAGACATGAGACAGTTGAGAGGTGGATGAACTACTCCAATTTGCAAAGGGGTGATTTGAAAGCCAGGTCAGAGGGCTGTGTTATCAGAGGGAGCTGACACAGGGAATCATGTAGGTGGAAGAAATCATTTCAGACAGGGCAGGAGAACTCCAGAAACTGAATGCTCTCTGGCTCTGACAATGCTTGAATCCAAAGATGCAGATCACTGGTGGTGTCAGTGGCTTGTAGGTGAAGAAGAAATTGGAGAATAGTTTCCAAAATCTGATTTAGAAGACTTGAATACAATTTTTATTGAGTAAAAATTGGAATGAAAGAGGTAAATAACAAATGCTGAAGGCAACAGGTTTTAAGGGAGCATCTGATGATTTGCTTCTGTCAGTGTTCATTGTGGATACAGCTAAATTTTCTTCTAAGCTACATGGCTAAACTGGTAAAAAGTCCTGTATTGGATTTCTTTTTGTCTCCCATGACTTAAAGACTTTTTCTCTGCTCCCCACCACTCTGCATTGATCCCCTGCATTTTTTTATCATGTTCAGTACAGAAAGGGCATATAGAAAAAATATTAAGTAGTTTTTGTTAGGTTCCTCTCTCATTGGAGTATTTTTTCTTTGCTGGGGAAGGGGAACTGACAAGCACTCAACTCGGGTTCATTTTGCTGCAAGATTACAGTTTCAGAGAGTGTAATATAGATCGGTTTAGAGCTTAATCCTTAATCTTAATCTTGACCCTTTCCCTGCCCATGGAACTGTAATTTAACTCCTTTTAAGACCTTGAACTAATTTCCTTCCTTTTGACTAGAAGTATATAATGTGTGCATCAGTTGTCCTGGAGACAGTGATGTGAGATTACATATTCTTTCGTGCTGCTATCATTTTAGATGTGTTGCTGAACTAATACATTTAGAAGCATTTAGACAGTGTATGTGTCAAGAGTCCTTAAATGAGGCAGCGCTCCTTGCCTTTGCAGAGGTTGTAGTGCTGTAGCCAAAGCTGTTCTTGACGGTAAGAAAGAGGTCAGAGGGCTTTACTGACTGCTAAGTACTCCTGCTTCCTGCTGCCATGCTTGGGGTTTCTCATTGTTTACCCACACGTGAAAATGTGCAATTCCTGCTTTTGTTTTAGTTCATTTTGGGGGAGGGGAGAGGGGGCAGACCAGCTGAGACTGTAAAGGATCTTTGGAAGGCAGAGGTAATTTTTCCTCTAGTCGTGTTGAAGTTCTGGGGAAGGATTCAAAGCAGCAGCTGATTTATTTATTTTTATTATGGGAAGGAAGAGCTGCTACTTTCCGTTTTTTCTCGCTGCTAGCAAGGATAGCAAATCATCAGATTGTGAGGCAGTAGCAGAGTTCTACTTTAACAGAAGCCTAGAATGAGCTAAGTGATGTATTTTGTAGATCTAAGCACACCTTTTTAAGCAGGCACCTACTTTTTTTTCTCCCAGACCTTTCTTGACTTCAAGTTGTGTTTACTGATCCAATCCATGGGAGGTACAATAGCCAGTAAGCTCTCTGGTCTTGTCAACATTTGATACCTAATTTCCTAGCATTACTTTTGAGATTACTGCTACTGGGGTTATTTGCAAGAGACTGCTTATAAATGCTTGTGTCTGAGCTATACCCAATGGTGGAGATTCATATCAGTCAATACATGTTTCATCCTGTCTGTTGCAGATTTTTGTGTTCAGTGTGAGTGGTGAGGGAGACTTGTCCTCAGTAGTATCCTGGAGCATTGACACTCAGAAATACTGTGATTTTTGAAAAGAGAGTTTTCTCTTACCCATTTTGGACCATCTTTTAAATTGTTTTCTATGCAGGATAGTGTGAAAGCATAAAAAACTACTGCTGTTTCCTTGTTTTCACATACGTGTCTGTTCTTGATGCTCTTTTTTTAGACTAAGGCACTTCTAATCTTTCTGTGCTTCGAGGGAAAAATTGCCTATGTTCTGTTTTAGAATACTGGAATTTCTATTGCCTATTCCTTTCAAGTAAAGGTTAATAGAGAAAGGAGAAAAATAAAGTTAGTGTTTGAAAGAGTACAGTTCCCTTTTAGTTAATTAACCAAGCTGTTTACCACTTTTTTTCCTGCTATTTCTAATACACTTCAAGCGGAAATTCCTTTTGCCCGGTGTCTGAATGCTCTTGTGGTTCTTTTATGCCCGCTTACACCCCAGGATTTAGCAGTCTCCTCCTTCATTTTTTTTGCCTCTTCACTGATGCTGTTCTGTAGTGGAAGCCGTTTAAAGGCAGACATTCTGTTTTGTGATTGATTTTGCAGACTAGGCAGTAGCTCACTGAAGTAACCTGTGTAGCAAGTACCTTCATAGTTGAGTTGTTGGAACTAACTCTTTGTAAAGTGTTAAACTTCATGCTGCTTGAATTTTGTATTGGACCTTATCTCTCTTTCTTTCCCTTTTCCCTCCAGCAAGTTGCACAACCCAATGGAGATATTCTATGATTCTTGTATTTTTGCCAGTGCCTGGGACCTCTGGTGCCTGATACCACTGTTGTTAACCAATGGTGGAAAGAGAATAGGAAACACTGATATGACCACAGCATTGGAAGTAGGCAAGAATTTTATTTCTACCTCTTCTGTGGCTTGTTTTTTCCCTTTTGATGGCTGTGCTGATTTAACTGCTGTGCTCTACTTCATTCCCTTTTCAAACAAGGACAGTGCTTTGCTCAGGTCTTGTGCTGGCACGTAAACACGTGGCAGTTCTGCAGTGCTTTCTGTAGAGAGGTTTGTAGTACCCCTCATGAGGAAAAGTAGAAACCATGATGCTGGATCACAGTTATTCATTTAAGGTGCTGTCTTGCTGCTTGTGGTGAACTTTGGCCTGGTCATTGTAGTTAGTTGATATTTGTCAGAGTACTCGTTAACCTTTTGTGATGCCTGACTCAGAATTGCATTTACTAAATAAAACACTTGCATTTTACTTTGAGTAAAGATGAAAAAAAGCTGGTTGATGCTAAGTATATAAAAATCCACATAGCAAGTGATGATGAGGCACAAATTGGGAGGGTTTTAACTCTCTAAATTCTAAATTTAATCTCTAAATTTTAATTGCTTTGAAGACTGTTTAATTTTATTACATTTTTAACTAGTTTTCCATTGCCAGCCTTCACCCAGGAAACCTTTACACATAAGGGTCTCTGGCTTGCAGGGAAGCTCTTTGCAAATGTTACAAATTGCAGTTTCTCTTCTTCCTCTGGAGTTAACGGCACCATTATGGAAATGCCATTAATTAAAGGCTAAAGAAGTGATTCTGAATTTTTATCAGGTCTCATTTGCTATTTCAGGCTTAAGCACTGTATCCTAGAGGCTTCTATATTCCAGCTGGTTTATTAATTATCTTGTCATTTTCACTGTAGTTTGTATAAATCACAAAGCCTCAACTCTACAGACTCTCTTCCTGCTCTGTGTTTAGGGCATTTTGAATTTTGTCTTTAAAATATCTGCACAAAACTTAATTGTCAAGTTCTGCAAGAGCTGAGCAAGCTGGAATGTGCAGGTCATTGACTGATTGGTGCTCGGTTTGTGATTAACTGTACTCTGCTGGTGCAGAAGGAGAAATGCTCTGCTGTGGTGTAGCAAGGGAGTAAATACTTGGAGCAATTCTACTGAATTCAGTCTTGGTAGGATTTAGTTAGAATGCTGTGCTCTATTTTGGGTGAAAGGGTTTTCCTCTCTTTTGGGGATTTTCCTCTCTTTTGGGTGCTTTCAGTAGCAGAATATAATATATTATAATATATATATACACCTATAATATACCTGAAGAAAGTGACACACAAGTACTGAACACATTAAGATGTTAACTTTTATCTCCTTGTAGATTTAAGTTATCTGCATTCATTAGGCTGACACAAGGATGAGGAGAAAATCTTATTGAGGGATTGACTTAAATATGACTCAGTATTTGGGTGACCTTACTTGGGGAGGAAGAAAAACAAACCATTGAAGTAGATTAGAGAGGGGAAACTTGTCACTGATAGTCTGTAAGAACAAATTAGACATGTCATAAAGGACATGGGGTTTATCACAAGCCCAGGAATGGCAGATTGACAAGATGACACTTTGAGTCCTATCTAGTCCTGATTTTGGTAATGCTAACAGGAAAAGAAGGTGGAGTTGTTACTTTCAGGTTTATGCCAATGGTCAAAAGGTAGCTGACAGTAACCTCAGCAACTGATAGTCTTCTCTGAGCTCTTGTAAGCAAGTCTTCTCTGTTATCTTGTTAGCTGTTGCGGAGGTCTGTGCAGCTTTGATGTAAATCTGTTGCAGGCAAAGCATCTTGTATTTTCTTTGTGGAATGCTGTTTTCAGTTACAGCTGTAAAGGTCACAGAGAGAAGATTCTTTCAGTAAAAGAAACTGTCATAGGCTTCTACAGATGTTTCCTAGATACAGTTTGAAAAACAGAATTATAAACTGGTTACTGATACCTGAACCATTATCTTAGTTGGCATTTTGGCATACCCTTGCACATTTAATTGAAGAAAACATGGAAAGCTTCTAAACTATGCAAGCAAGTTAATAAAGTGGCCTTAGAGGATGACTCTTCTTATTCCGTTTGGTATTTCTCTGGAATTAATGATTGTATTTTATTATGTATTGATCAGCTGGGCTTTGCTTTCAGAATAATGGGAAGTTCTGGTGAATTAGACTTTCTTTTCATGTTTGTTTTTCCTTGTTTCATATGATAGATTGTATTTTGATGTTGTACCAGTAGCCTTCCTCTTAATTGTAACTAACACTAATCTGTTCTAAAGCAAGTCAAAACATTTCTCAGCATTTTGTCATGGAAGGAGTAAATCACTACTGAGATTGGGAAACAGGATTATGTAATCTCTAGTGAAAATGTGGATAAAGACAAAATGTGATATGCGTGGCTGTCCGTACTCAGCACAGCCTCTGCTGGAAATGTATCAATGATGCATCCTGTGTTTGAGATGTTCCTTGTGAAATTGAAGGATAAACTCATTGAATTGATTGAATTTTAATAGTATTTAAAAAGCTGAGTCAGAAGCTGCTGGAATTAATACTTCTACACTTGAGTTTCAGAGAGCCTTTGAGGTAACAAGTAAAGCGAAGAAGATATATCTGTGCAATGTGTGTAAATTTTTGTGAGCTGTTTGCTATGATCTGGGGAACTAAAAGTCATTAAAAAACCCCTTATGTGTTGTGGAGGCAAGAAGATTCCTCTTTCTGGTCATTTAAATTAAATTCTGTTTAATACTTTAGTGCACATGTATATCAATTGTTTTGGACATTTTAATTATCAGGAAAAAGTCAATTCATTTCCAGAAGTGAGTAATATTCCTTTGATTTTGCCCATCTGTTTTGATGATACAGTTTAAGATTGAAGTTTATAAAAGAAACAGAGAAGAAGAAAGATTATGATGTACTTCTCTTGTGGGAATTCTTCTTGAATGTGTCTCCTCTTCTTGGATGCTTTGTGAATATTAGACTGAGTGTATTACTTGTATGTCTCAAGTTGTAGAGAGCAATAAAAATAACATAGAGCTGTTGTAAAACTTAGTCAAAGAAGGGAGGCAAAAGGAGTGGGGTATAACACAAAATAACTTTTCCATCTGCTGCCTAGAGTTTGTGTCAGTAATTCATTTCTGTAAGAAACTGAGCTTTAGTATTCTAGACTTCATTCCCTTGTTGATGGAAATTTGTTCCCTATGTGAAATTAATAAACCACCAAGTGGATTTCTTTAGAAGATTAGGCACCTTTTGAAGAAGATGGTGTGTGACACAGACAATTAATTCTCAGATGGGATTTAAATGAAGTGAAAGTTCAGTTGTGTCATAGACTACAAGTCCCCGGTTATTCAGGCTTAGCAGAAGGGGGAGAGTTTCTTTGTGTGTGATGGCAGGACCGCTTGCCTCATGCTGTTTCTGGGCTTTCACCGTTAGTTTTAAGCCTTGCTCTCCTTTCATCAAAAGAGGAGAGGGAATTCTTAAAGACGGGTGTGTATCACTGGTTTCATTTTACAACTGAATCAGCTTTTTCTTCTTTTAAAGGCAAACAAAACCTTTAAACTGTTTCATAATCTGAGAAGAGTAGTGAACCCAGGAGCTTCCCTTGCTGGGAAACGTGTTTTTGAGTTCTGCAACGTATTGATGCAGCTTTTTGAGGGGAAATGGGGACTGCATTGAAGTTCTTTCTTTCAAAAGTCTTTGTTACTTCTGTTGAAATGGATCTTGAACTACAGTATTCTTGAGTGGGAGTAGGAACAGTGGTCATATTATACCAAGCAAGAGATCAGAGAGTGGGATTACGGGAAGGGTGAGGAATGCAGCTAGTTGTGAAAATAAATGTACATAAAGCACATGTGCTTTAATACCTTGCTTTTGAAGCTCATCAGATGAGTAAAATCAGGCAAGACCTTGTGAGTTACTGAGTTGAGATGAGTTTTGGAAAGGCAAGATGAAAGTGGTGAGTCTTGGGAAAGGCACCATGGTTTTTCTCTCCTCATTTCATTTTGTCTACGCTTCAAATCCTATATGCATATGGTGTATTTAATGCACAGCTGTCGCTTGAAATACGATCACTTTTTTGGACTGAGCGTGTGTTACAGCAGTTTTAAGTGTTGTGTTCGACTTGTGTTCTCTCTCGTTAAATTTTTGTGTTTATAGCTGATTTTGTGCCATGGCTCTTGTGGGTAGTTGGTAGCAGTAAATATGGACTCCTTCATTTTTCTTTTGTTTTACTGTGATACAGAACTGGGACTTTTACTGACGTTTGCTCTCTTCCCCCAGTTGAGTTCTAGCAGTCTGCTTAGAAGTTTCTGTAAAAATACTGGTGGTGAGGCTGACGGTGGCCATATGACTGTGTTTTGTGGTGATGTGTTTAGGATCTATGTTTGAATCTGAGTCTGTTGCAAATCCTGCTTTATAGGCTCTGTTATTCCAGTGTCCACACCACCAAGCAACATTAAAATCAAGTTTAGTGCTTGTATGCCAATAATCCCTTAACACTAAGGGTTTCAGGGCTACTTAATCTTTTTATCATTGTGTTTGTCCAAATAGTGGTGTTTTGTTGATTTAGTAACTGCCTGGACTGTTCTAGGACTTCTGCTGAAGGCCACAGGCTGTTTGTTAGTAGGCTGTACTCAGGGCTGTGATGTATTATTCTGTGGCATAGGTTTCTTTTTGGTGCTGCTGCTGAAAGTGCTCCAGGTCAGGTCCATTGCTTGACATGTAGAGGAGCTGTATATATATGCAGTTGTTCACACAAGTTACAGGGGAGCATTAAAAAAATGTAGCTGTATCACTATCAGGAACAATAACCTGGAAGGTAACTAGCCATAATTATGTTTTGTCTCTACTAAAGAAGCTCTTGTGTCCAGAATTTGTTGCTGCTTGGCAGAGCTCTTGAAGCCTTTCCCATCTACTGTGATCTTTTTGTGGAGTTTCCCTCTGACTTACTGTAGTGCCAAAGGGGCATCATTATGGACCAGATCTGATCACATTAAATACTTAAAAGGGTAGAAATGTTGGCTAATGTCTTCAGTGGTATGCTTGGTGAAGAAGTCAACCTTCAGAGGGAACGGAGTTATACTGGAAGACAAAATATAACCTTTCAGACAGTGTATATGGAGGTTTAGATTTACAAGTAAGATGCTCTGTCTTTTAATTAAAAACCAGGTAGGATTATGCCTGATTTTTAAGAGGAAAAATAAGGGAAGACACAGTGATAAGTGAGTAAAAAAAGACTCCAAAACTGAAGAAACACATAAACCTGGACTTAATGAGGGACTTGCAGCCAGTTGCCAAAAGTCCAAAAGAGAACAGTTTTCCAGTACAAAAGAAAGAAGTAAAACTTCACACTGAAATATTGGCAGTTTACTGAAAACCTTTCCCTCAGTGGAAAGAAAAAAATCATAAGCTATGAAAAATTCCTTTTCTTTCCCCAGTGTATTTGTTTGTTTCCTGGACATGTTCCTGTGCGACCTGATCTAGGTGAACCTGCTTCTGCAGGGAGGTTGGACTGGATGATCTTTAAAGGTCCCTTCCAACCCTACCATTCTGTGATTCTATGATTGTGGTTTTGTTTTAAAAGCACAATACTCTGCTTAACCCAGCTACTTGCATTTCATCTCCTTTCGATCGCTTTAGGAGCTTTCAGTGTTTATCCATATTATTAAACCATCTTGCTTTGTAATTAATTAATGCATGAAGTAAATAAGTAACCTGCAAAAACAACCCTTGTGAACATCTCCCTGGAAAAGGGAGATGAAATGATCCTGTGTTTGACTTTTCTCTGCATCACTTTTAGTAGCTAATGACCAAAAGAGAAGCCATTTAGCTGTGCTCTAGGGTTGCCATCCAACATCAAATCACAGTAACGTGCGTTTGTACGCTGAATTTTACACACATGGGTAGTTCTATTGAAAATCAGTGGGATAACTTGTGTGGAAAATTTGACATGCTTGTGAGTATTTGCATTATTGATGCTGAAGCAATTAAAACAATATTTTTCTACTATTTATGTTTGGTATGTTTTTGATGGTGCATGCAAGTCCTTTGGTACTACACAATTGCTTTAAGGGTACTATGGATGTGACAGCCCAGGGTGGGGAAAGCTCATTACTATGGTCCTTGGAAATTAAAAGCAGCTGTTGCTGTATCAGAAAACGACTTGAAATAACTGCCTGGGTTTCTCAATCTGAAGATGAAGATTCAATCACTCCATCCCGAGTGATTTCCCTTTTCATAAAGGACTTCTCATGATGTCATTCCCATTCTGTTAATCGTTGGTGCTTTCACAAATTGCCCCAAATCATGACTAATTCTGTAAAAATATTCAGAGCAGACATGATTCAGGGCGAAGCTGCTGTTTTTGCCACTCAGTCTGGTAGAGATAATGGGACAGCTGGCTGACTTAACAGATTCTGTGCTAGCTTTAAAATTAGTGTTTTGAGGCAGTATCATTCCTCTTATGTGGCACCATAAAAGCGGTTCAGATTCTTGGTGGTATTTTCTGCAGTGGTATCAATGTGTGTTTCAGGTGAATGTGGCCGTTTCTATGACTTTCATGTGGAAATTGAAATATTTGCGTTTTCTTCTTTTTTTCAGTTTATTATAGCCTAGAAAAACACTTGGAGCATGTAGAGATTTTTTTTTAAAGCCTTTTTTTTTGGTGTTATTTCATCTTCAAACTCTCTTGTGGAAATCTTTCAGTGCCTTTTCTGTGTGGGGGAAAAAATTTAAGTAGCAAAGCTGAATAAAGGTTCAGAAACAGTTGTCAAAAATTGATTTCTAAGTGCTTAATGTGCAGACTTAGGCTTTCAACTGGGTACAGCCTTTGTCCTTGGAGTATATATTTGTTTTAGAGGCAAAAGAACGAAAACAACTAGCAAAGTAGCAAACACAACTCTGTAGATTACTCAACTCTGGAGTTGTTTTAGATTGATCATTGCCTTTAAGGAAGAAGACCTCACAACTCTTTCTGGACAGTGTATTACATGTGTGTGTTGAGCTGTATCTGTATGTATTTGTTATTGCAGCTGAAAACTGGTTTGACTGTCCTATGATACACATAGCCCGAGGAAATAAATGCTTTTCCCTAGTTCCTCCCACACACTTTTTTTTTTTGCTCCAGGGAAGCTCTCTTTCTAATTCTAGATCTGGATGCTGCGAACCGAATGTTTCGAATCACTCATCAGGGTTTTCAGTACTGGCTGTTTTTTGCCATTACTTGTGTGTTAGCTGTATTAAAACCTCACTGCAGAATCCTTGAACTCTTGTCCTTCTTCAAAATGTCAAACCCATACAACTTGTGATATTTTTGGTTTCATTTCATGGGACCTGCAGGATTTCTGGCATCTTGCTGTGTAAGGTATCTATTTTGAGTTCAAATGTAAGCCTCTGGCTTCTGCTTCTATAAACTCCTTTTGTGGTTTTTGCTTTTGGTTTGTTTGTGGCTTTTTTTTTTTTTCATAAGGACTTCCAGCTAAATGATCTGCACTTGTAAAGTAGGATGTGTACTGAGGTCATTCCTTTGGAAGGTTATCTTGTGTTCGGAATAAGAATATCAATTACTTTTTAGGTTGTTGTATGTTTGACTACTTTGACATTAGGTCAAGAAAAATATCCTAATCTATTCTAAATGTGCATTTCAGATTTCATGCTTCATCCTGTGTTGAGCACCTGCTGCTGAGAGCTGGAAAGTCTACTTAAGGTATGTGGAACAGCTAATGATTTCATTTTCACACAAGGTTTCAGTCAGGGTGAAAATGTTGAAGTTAAGGTTTCTTGGTGACGTTTCCTATGTAATTATTGTTGGAAATTCAGATTTTTTTTTTAATTGGTGGGATTTTAAAACTGAATGTATTGATTTGTGTTTTCCCTGAGCCCTCTAGAACTGAGCTTTCCCTGACATCCCATTGATAGCCCTTCCATTCAGCCTGGGGGTTAGAGACTTCGGCAGCAAGTAATTTGTCCTGCATAGGAGGAATCAGTAAGATATTTCTCACCTACTGAAACTACTTATCTGGAAACTGACCAGACTGGTGTGCTGGTGTTACAGCAAGAATGTTCATGATAGTTCCCACGTTCTGCTTTTCTGTAGTACATAACAATTTGTGTTAAGCTAAATCTTTGTTGTAGAGCCACTTGGCCTAATCTTAAGTAGCTGAGCTGTAAGCAAGAGAAGTTGGGTAACCACAGTAGTCTCCTACTTTCTGATTCCTTGTCACCTCCCCCACCCACCTCTTCTCCCAGGGTGAATGATGGTGTTTGCAAACTTCAGTTTTATTCCTCAATATACTTCATATTTCTGACTTCTGCTTTTATTGCTACTGGCATATATGGATGTCTGGAATATTTGAGTGTGGTGGCTACAGCACTTTTTAAATCCTTTTTTATTCCCTATGGTTTGTGTTGTGTGTTTTTTCTTTCTATAGCCTTCCCTGGGGTTGATGGTTTAGGAACCTGTGTTACATGATTGGTTTTTTTTTTCTATTGCTTAAACTTTGCCAAGTAGAAAAATTGGTCTCTTGCTACTTCTGCTCTAACTTGCTGATGTGGAGAGCCTTATACAAAACTTGAGCATCACCTGGTTTAGATAACATTAATATTGTCCTTGCCTGGGCTGCACTGCGTTTGGGAACAGAGGAGATATTGCTGCTGTTGTTTCATGTGGGCTAGGCCCCTAATGGGATGTCAGCCTGTGACCTTGAGGTTTCACTTTGGAGCATGATCTCTCCAGGATGTCTCCATATTTTCACCTTCAGGAAACAGCAGAGGATCACTTAGTGTATCTCTTGACTAATTTTTCAGGGGTAGATGTCTTTATTCTTTGGTAGCTTTTTTTTTATCCTTCATGAATGGTCTACGTGTCAGTCCTTCTTAAACTTTAGCTTTCAAGTTTATGGTGACTAATTGCTTCTCCTTTCTAATTTCTCCCTTCCCTTTTCTGGTATGGGATGATGTTTGTATGATGTAATTATTTTTTCCAAGGAATTCCATCTACTTTCACTACTCCAAGGAATGTATTGGGTGGTTTAAAAAAAATAGTGGTCTTCAGTTTTGTCTCTGGAATAAAAACCCAAAGCACTTCAATTTGAACAAAAAGCACCAGTACTGATACTTTTATCAATTAAGACTGCAGTTTGTTGCCTTCTGTCACCATAATTCTGAAGTATGATTTAGATGG
Organism: Urocolius indicus; assembly: GCA_013401255.1. Lineage (NCBI taxonomy): Eukaryota > Metazoa > Chordata > Aves > Coliiformes > Coliidae > Urocolius > Urocolius indicus. The sequence continues at coordinate 294,760 of WBNH01010513.1, read as the reverse complement.
AAACACAGTCACGAGAAAAATATCTTCTGAATATGGAAAACAGTACAGAAAACAAGTGGGGCTGAAGCAGCCTGCCCTCCCCTTCACTTTATTATCTATAAAGGCCTATAAACCAGACCTATGAGGATTTTTTTATACTTCATTTTGCTTGACCTTTTCAAAGGAACAGCTATGGCTGTTGTGATGTCATAGGCAAAAAAGCACACTTGTGTGTTTTGTGAACTGAAGCCATTTGTTCTTTGTAATACATGGTTTGTAGGAAGGCTGAAGTGAGTCATATCCTGGTAAAACCATGACGACTAGGTATTTATTAGTTTGTTAGGTAAATATTTTGGACTACTTTCCTAGATAAGACTTTATAGAAAGACAACCTTGTGAAAATTGGCCCTGTGAATAACAAGGCTGTGAGATATGATGGTAGAAAGAAACAGTGGAAGATCTTAAATGCTTCTGACTCGTCAGGTTTACATTGAAGTATGTGTATTTTTTCTGGCTGGGAATTTGGTAGGAGGAAGAGATTAGTGCTAGTCTTTGAAATTGGTATTATATATGCAAATACTGGAATAACAAGTTCCAGTGGAAATGACAGGAAAATGTCTTGCTTCTCTTGCTTACTCAACTGCTTTAGAAACTGTTCTTGAAAGTCTTATGTTCATATTGCAAAAACTTAAGCTCTTATGTGTATCATGACAGGCTTTTCATGATGTGGTCACATAGTTTTGTTCCCTTGTTTGATACCAAAAATACACTTGTCCATCCACTGAACTCTTCAAGCCCTTCTTTTACCGGATGGATTTTTCCTGTCAGGTTTGCTGTGGCAGTGCTGGCTTTTCCCATTCTATCTTATAGTGGTATTAATATCTGTATTGGATGGAGTACCAGAATGTAAGCTCAAAGGTTTCAATTTTAGGTCCTTGCTCCGACATACTCTTCTTTTTCCTATTGTAGCAATTAACTCTTCACATCTCTCACTGGTTTGAGCAGCACCTGAAAGTACTTGGCAGTTCTCAATTTAACCCCCAGGCATGTGTCCATGAAAGAGAAAAGCATGATGATTGTGGAAAAATTGACAAAATGACTCTGCTAGCGTCATCTAGAAACCCATAATGCATACATGACAGTTGCTTCAGCTCATAAAAGTCTTTATCTTCTTCCTGGTGCTAATTGTTTGCTTTGATTATTTATTAGTGAATGCAGAAGACATGTATCAATAGGGAGGGATTATGAGCAACAGTTCTGTTCAGTTTTGTAATTCTGATGTACTCCTCAGTCCAGTCTTTATGCACTGACTTGTTGCAGGGATTCTGTAGGTAAAAGCACGTGTAGTTGTGTGGGTATTTATTTTGTGTGTGTGTGTGTTTAAACGTGTTAGCCATTCAGACTAGGTGGTGCTAGCATTTACACCTAAGCTGGAGCTTCCAAAAGATGTGGTTGTATCCCTACTGCAAGTGCCATCAGATGCTTTCCAAATTTACAGTTTTATTTCCATTGAAATTAAAGTAGTATTTGATGAGCAGCCTTGTTGTATTCAGCATAGAACTAGTTTTAAAACAGTATGGCAGATCCATAAATTAATGTTCCTTTTATCTCTTCCTGTAAGAAATGTTTCCCTAACGAGCTCTTTAAAGATCCATGATTTCTGTGTCTTTTGGATGTTAGTGCTTGTAATCTTGTTTTAATACCTTCAAAGCTTTTCCATTCTTAATACAAAATACATTTCAAAAGATTTCACTTTGCATTTAGAACTGCAAAGAGTAACCACTTTGTTCTCAAGTGTCAAGATAATTAGCATATATTACTTCTTGGCATAACACCTATGTGCTTACAGCTCCTCCTGGCTTCTGAAAGTGGAATTTTGCTGGGCTCACTATCCAGTTAAATCTTTCTCCAATGTCTAGAAAAATAACTTTTCCACCAAGGTTATGGTAACCTTCAACTTCTTCCAAGCAGGCTGATTTCACAAGTGTGTGCAAGTTCACCAGCGGTTCAGTGCAGAACATGCACTTCTCTCTGGCTGAGTCCTCGCTGTGAAGGGCTCTGGGCTCTGTCTGTTGGCAGACATCACTAGAGTTTTAAAAGCAAGGAATTCAATTTCTAATGAACACAAACCATGCCTAAAGCCTTCCTGAACTCTGCTCAGCATAGCTATTGTTGCTCAGCCTGTCCCTACAGTAACTGTTGTCTTTTACATAGAAGTGGGCTGGGGGGAATAAATTTTGGTGCTTGTGATACTCTGTCTCATCCCTCAGTGGAGTTTAATAAAACCTCAGCATTTCTGGATGATCTTGGAATATGCTACTGAGGTACAGTAAAGTAGTGTTTTATTCTTTCTGGATGTGCCAAAGGTCTTCTGTGTACCAAAACAATTCATTTGATTTTGAACAAATTATCGAAACAAATTATTTGTTTTGGCTGCTAACTCTCTGGCAAATGTGAGTAGAAAACTATAAAGCAGAAACCAAAGTTTGACTCTGTAAAGAGTACTGCTTTGTAATATGATTAGATGGACCTGTAGTGATGTGCTCTGATAATGCCAGGAATAGCCATGCAATTCTGCCTTTATCTTGCAGACTGTTTAAATTGCAGATTCTGAGTGATTGACTTGTCTAAATACCCATGGAGCTTTTCCCCATATATCAGGGCCTTTACTTAGAATTGCTTCAGTTTGGACATGCTGATACCTTTTAACAGAAGACATTCCTATTGTCTTGAGGCAACTGTTTTTTTTCTATTCATGCCAGCCCTGCAAGTACATACCTGTTGAACTTTGTGTAACCCTGTTAACATGTTCAAATCGAGAAGAGTCACAGAACTGTTTGAGTTGGACTCAGTCTTAAAGGTCTTTTTCATCTCTTAACCCAGCACTGCAAGTCTGCCACTAGACAGTGTCCCTCAGTGCCACAGTTACATGGATTTTAAATCCCTTCAGGGATAGTGACTCTGCCACGTTCTTGGGTGGCGAGTGACAGGGCTTGACCACCTTTTTGGTTAAGGTATTTTTCCTAAGATGCAATATAAACCTTCTCTGGACATCTTGAGGCTATTGCCTTTGGTCCTGTTGCTTGGGAGAAGAGACCAAAGTAGTCCTTGTATCTGAAGTCAAGTATGCCTATAGATGTTCTTTTAGCTATTATGGTGGTACACTCTTACAGTCATAATGAAGGTAGATACAACCCATTTTACCAGTCTAAAAAGTAAAACTGTTTCACTACAGCTATTCTTTTTCATCCCACATGTATTTATTACTTCTCTAAAAATAGAGGTAGAGCTTTTGGGAATGCAGGGCTATATTTGCAGTAAAGTTCACTGAAGCTTCTGTTTCGATGAGCACACTTCACTTGCTCACTGGTAATGTGTGGTTGTCCTTTGGTCTTGTATTTTGGTTAATGGGTTAAAGTCTGTACAGCATGTTACTTGCTGCAGGGAATGCATAAGACCTTTCCTAATGGCCTAGGAAAGTTTCTAAAAGCAGTAGGATATTTTGTTGTGGTATCTTATGTTGTAGTAATAGACCAGGTTGCAATGAATGTCTTAAGAAGAAGAAGAAAATTAGTGGATACAAATGTACTGACAAGTCATAAAACACTGTGGAAAGAATACTGGCCAGCTTGATAGGCAGCAGGAGCATCAAGTGACAGCCCTGGGGCCGCCAAGGTTGGTTTATGTGTGCTATAGTAAAGGGAAGATTTGGGTTATTTCCTGGCAGACATTCATGGAGAACTTCCTCTGAAGACAAGCAGTCCTGAGTGCACTTCCTAAATGTATTTTACTAAGCAGTGCCTAAGATGCAGGGAATTTAATTCCCCAAGAAATTCACAACTTATAAATATTGTGTTGTGCTCAAAACAGCACTCGATATTCTACCTTAACCATTATCCAGTGTGTATGAAATCAAAATGTTACATGTCTCTGTTATGTTTGACACCCCTTGTTCACGAGTCCCAGCATGAGATTAGTTTTTAATTTATTTTTTCTTCCTTTAACTCAATAGTCTTGATAGTTCTTGTTTACTTCTGATACACTAAACCTTTGAGATTTTCTGTGATGATACTGTCTTGCTGGTAATCCCACTTTATATATGCAAGGTTGATTACTCTTACCTAGGTGTAAAGCTGATGGAAAACCCTGCAATACAGTGTTAGCCTCTGATGTGACATCTTTCCTTCTCGTGTATTTGTAGGACATGTTACCAGTTATATATGAGTAACTAGTATAAATTCTTTCAAAGGGACTTGACTCCCTGTGGTGGTTTATCCATGGCTGGGTGCCAGGTGCCCACCAAGTTGTTCTATCACTCTCCCTCCTAAACTGGACAGGAGAGAGAGAATTTTAATGAGCAGTTTGTGAGATAAGGACAGAGAGATCACTCAGCAGTTAGTGTCACGAGCAAAACAGACTCAACTTGGGGATAAATGGTTTGATTGATTAATGGACAATGAGAACAGAGCAGGGAAATGGGAAATAAAACTGAATCTTAAAATGCCTCCTCCAACTCCTCCCTCTTCACAGGATTCTCTTTCCTTCCCTCACCAGCACTGAGGATGAGGGTTGTGGTCAGTTCATCACAGATGGACTCTGCTGCTGCTGCTTCTCAGGCAGAGGCCTCCTCACACCTCCCACTGCTACACTGTGGGGTCCTTCCCACGGGACACAGTCCCTCACCAACTGCTCCAGCGTGGGTCCTTCCCATGGGATGCAGTGACTCACAAACTGCTCCAGCATGGGGCCTGTCACGGCACAGCTCCTCACACCCTGCCCCAACGTGGGTCATCCATGGGGAGAACAGTCCTTCAGGGACAGACTGCTCCAGCCTGAGTCTCTCACAGGGTCACAAGTCCTGACAGCAACCCTGCTCTGGAGTGGGCTCCTCTCTTCATACAGGCTCCCGGGTCCTGCCAGGAACTTGCTCCAGGCTGAGCTTCCCACAGAGTCACAGCCTCCTTCAGGCATCCACCTGCTCTGGCGTGGGCTCGTCCATGAGCTGTGAGTGAGTCTTTGCTCCCCGTGGCCTCCATGGGCTGCAAGGGCACAGCTGCCTCACCATGGGCTGTACCATGGGGCACAGGGGACTCTTTCTTCCAATGCCTGGGAATCTCCTCCGCCTCCTTCTCCAACAACCTTGGTGTCTGCAGAGATGTTTTCACATTCTCATTCCTTGTTGCTGCTGCAGTTCAGCATCTGCACAGCAACTTCTTCCTCTTCTCCACTACCTTAATCACAGAGGTGTTACCTCCATCACTAATTGGCCAGGCCTTGGTCAGTTGTGGGTCCATCTTAGAATTGACTGGCATTAGCCTTGTCAGCTACAGGGGAAGCTTCTGACAGCTCTTTGTTTAAAGAAATCACCCCTGTAGCTCCCCCACTACCAAAACCTGGCCCAGACAAAACCACTGCTCTCCCCTTAACATCTAGATCCTTGTAGATAATTTAGTTTGTTGCTTCTGTTACTGCTTTAGAACCTGGAGTTCCTTAAGTCTTCCTAATGTGTCATAATTCTTTAGATGCCAATTTAGTTTGAAACTATGAAGTTTTGCAAATAATGCTGTGTTTTCATGTGCTTGAATGTCATTAAATCCATTTACAGTAAGAGGAATTGTCAGAAGTACTGGTTTAGTTTTGATCATGTATGTTCCACATACTATTGTCTCATGTATGGAGTAAATGACTATCAGAAGTCATGTGATTCCTTTTGTTTCTTTTGGGTAGCTGTGTGAATCAGTACTGGCTTTGCTGTGGCAAGTAGTAAACCAGGCAACTTGAGTTGCCTGGGCAAGATTCTGGGCAATTGCAGTCTGGACAACATTTTCTTATTAAGGAGGATGAAGAGGACATGAGAAGGCAATAAGAATCTGTAAATGCACCCAAAAATGAGTGCATTAAATGGAATATAATGCTATGTACCAAGAGGGAGCCTTGATCACCTAGCAGAAGTTATTAATAGCTGTTCCAGGTTCCACTGAAATAGTGCCCTTTAACAACACATGGAAGGAATATTGTAACACAATCCACTCCCAGATGTATTGTGGAAGGTGCATCTTTAAATTACAAAGCAAGGTTCCCATTAAAAAACCAAAAGGTCATTTCTTATTTTAGTAGAATAGTATTCAGAATGTAGAAAGCAAAAGGGCACTTAGTCATGGACTAAGACTAGGACTCCAAGTTTGGCATTCCAGGTTATATTTGTATGTATTGTAAGCAGGTGATTGTCATAACCTTCTTTCAGGATCAGTCTACACAGTTTAGTTTTCAGGATAGGATGATAAAAATGTGGCAGAATCATAGTAGATGTTGAGGTCCAAGGGGACTGAGGCAGCTGGGATCGTGGGGATTCTTCCTTTCAGTTTATTCTATTATTCTAAATACAAGAGCAGGAATGGTAGCCTCTTTCTCATGGTGTAACACTCGATGTGTTTTAACTTTTCTCCTGCTTCTGGAAGTCTTTTTGTATTGTTTTGTTAGTAGTAATATTCCCGGGAGTCCAAACCATATTGCTTCACAGTTACTTTAAGCAGAACAATTAAGATTGTATTCCCCTTCCTTTTAATGTCTGTTCTTACAGATCACTTCACATACACGTTTGAGTTGGACTCTTATGCTGAATAATTTACTATAGAAGCCTCTGCATAATAATTTTTGGTTTTGAAAACCAGCCAAGGAAACAGGATGTGAACTTGCACCTCCTTTTTGCTTGGTGTTAGGGGCTATGTATCTGCTTTCTACATTCAGAAGCTTTCTGGCATTGCTTTCTGTTTTCCTTTGCCCTGTAAAAAGGGAAGTGATCTTCACAGCTGCTCAGGTAAATCTGAAAACTTACAAGAACATCCATCAAGAGAATGGGATTCATATGGCTAAATATGGAATGAGCATGAGGAATGAAGCTTTTTCTAGAGTTCCAGATTTAGAAAAACCACTCAGGAGAGGAAAGCCTTAGGGCTGTGTAGTTTAACAGCAGTGCCAGATAAAAGTTTCCAGCTGTGGAAAATTTGCTGTAGGTTGGGTGTTCTTTGGTTTACCTGTGCATTGACCAGAGAGACATGCAATTACACTGAGGGGAGAAAAAAACCCTTGTGTGTCTGGTCTAAAAGGTTATGCATTTGTTTAAGGTGGGCTTGCAAGCCAGAAAGACAGCTATGTCCTAGGCTGCATCCAGAGTGGTGTGGGCAGCAGGTCGAGGGAGGGATTCTCCCCCTCCACTCAGCTCACAAGAAGGATAAAACAGAGGAACAAGTTGCCCAAAGAACAACCTGATTGAAGTTAAGATATACTTGCCCATGGCAGGGAAGTTGGACTTGGGTGATCTTCAAAGGTCCCTTCCAACCCAAACGATTCTCCTGATTCACTGATCCCAGCCTTGCTGGGGAACGTTTTAGGCCCCTAACATACTTAATCCAGCCTACAGTGATAGGAAGAGTTACTGCTCTGCTTTCTGGAGGTCAGAGTTGCCCATTTTACCCCAAATTCTTCTAGAGGATTTCTGTGGCATTTATCTTAGATATAGATGTAGAGACACACTTCTTCATTTTCTTTCTGGCCTGGTGACTTCTGTCACAGCTCTGCAGTTCTGGAACTGGAAGATAAATGGACATAATGAAATAGCGTTCATGCGGCAGTAGGGTTAACATCTCTGTCATTTAGGCTGGAAATAATTCACTCATTTGAGTTTCCTTCTGTTTGTTCTGAGCTTTCAGCATCCTGTTAAGAACTTGTGCATTTCTACTTATGTGGGGACTGCAGCAGACAAATACAAATTAGAAATTATTTCAACTCCAATTCTATGACATATGGTTAGCATATGCAGCCTGAAATTCCTTTGTACTGTCACAAATGCTTAATTTGCAGAATGACAAAATAAATATGAACTGTACCAGAGCTGACACTGAAATAAGTCCACACTACAGTTGTTTAATTTGATCTCTTTCTGCGTCTGTATCTGTTCAGAAGTTCCTGAAATACTGGCATCCTTGTGCAGTAGCTGGATGATTTTGTGCCAGAATTACTTCAACATTTTGAGGCAAATGGAAGTTCACCTGTGCTCTGAACCAGTTAAAATCTTGAAACAGCTTGTACTGAAGATGAGCCTCTTTGTGATAAGTATTGGAAGTTTGAATAAGGTTATTAATTTGAAGCTTAAGCCATTTTTGTTCTCACTTGTGCTTCAAGCTTAGACTTGAATGCTTTATTTTTTTTTGAAGGTGAGTTAGGTGTACCAGCAACTCGGAGAGGGAAGATGAGGGAAAACAGATCTTGATGAGTTCAGTGTCGTTTCAATGTTTTGAGTAGTTTTAATTTTCAATTAAACATTGCATGTGTGTTTTGCACATTATGGGAGATAGAATACACTGTAACAGTATCTTCTAAATGACTTCGTGTGTTGAGGTACCTCACACTTTATACACGATAAACTGAGAATCAGATCATAGTGTAATGAAAAAATGTTCACCTTCATGTTACTGAGATTGGAAGTGCGTGAAACGACTGTCAGTTTGATTCTAGATAATCACTATGAGAACAAAGAATTGTCATTCTTGTGCGTTTCAGTGGCATCTGACTTTGTCCAAGTTGAATCATGAGCAAAGAAAACCCAATAGCTCTTTTTTTGCTGGTCATTTCTTTTCTAATGGTCAGAAAAGGAAAAGTGTTTTAGAGAATAGTCCTTAAATAATTTATCTTTGTTTGAAATAACAAAAGTAGGGAACTGGTGGTGGTTCTCGGTCGTGCAGAATGGTGGGCTAACAAATAAACTACAATGTCAGTGGAGAATTTTAAATGCTTAATGCCTTTTTTTTTTTTTCTTACTAGTTTAGGCTTTATTATTGTTGCTATATATTGTGGTACAGAAGATTTACATTTTACCACCTCCTAACGCTCGTTGCTGAGGCAAAAGAACACATTTCTTCTTTATGCTTCTTTGTGGTCTTGAATTCTTACCTCTGTGCAGAAAATGGTTGTTCAGAGTACAACCTACACAGGGCTCTACCCGCATATATATAAATAGAATCTTTAGAGTTCTTCTCTGTCTATTCTTAAAGGACTACAACACATTGTCTTCATTTCTGCCAGTGCAGAAGTAGTAAATTTCAATCTCTATTTTTAATCATAGGTGCATTTTGTATTGGAAAAATAATTTTTCTAGCAAGCCAGGTAGAGATACAAAAATCATGATGGATTTAAAATCCATTTTAAATGGACCTGTGATACTCTGTAATACTTAAAACTTACCAATCTAGGGTGAGTTGGAGTTACTGAGAGATAATGATTTTTAGCTAAGCCCGTAATGAGCATGTCTTGTGAACAGCACTCTGTCAGGATTCCTTTCACTGCAGCTGCCCTTAAAATTGGCTTGTTAACTATTTGTGAGGAGAATTGGTTTGACAGCCCTGAAGGCAGAAGTGTTTACTTCACAGTATGATTAATGCTGTCATGCAGTAGCCTTGGCCCTGGGATGACAAGAGCTGCTTCTTGGAGAACCAGCTTCAGTTTTGCCCTGTGACTGGTGAGTACCTTTGGCTCTGGGGTTGCCAGGCTGGGCTGTTAAGATATCTCTGTTGTAGTGTGTGAACTTGTAGCTTCAAACAGTTGTGTGGACTTCCAAGTGTTCTTAAATGGCAGTTTTGTCACCTTTTGGTATTTCTGTGGATAATTAAACTAGTTTAAATCAAATCTTGATAAATTTTGAGTAGGATTGTAAGCTGTTATCTCATGTGAGATAACAGGGCCTGGACCTAGAATGCATTGTGATCTGAGCCATGCGTTTATCCAACCTGGCTTTAGCCAGGAGCCTACGCAAGAGATGTGAAGCTTACATAAATACAGAGTTGTATTTGCTGTCTATTGTATCTCCCTGGTGTCTGCAGAGTCTGTTAGTATTTTATGTATTAATACTTTATGAAATAATATTTGACTTGAAAAATCACAGTCATGTCTTGTGTAGGAGGTGCAGCTCGAGTTGACTGCTCAGGAGGCAATTGCAGTGTTTAGAGAAAACTCACAGCTCTTAGACACAGTATTGAGTCTCCAGACTGTAGACTTTATGGCATATCTAATGTTTATCTACCACCTAACATGTAATGAATCTGAAATCTTTCTGTAAGTATTTCTGATGGTCTTAATCCGTTTCATGCCAGAGGCAGAGAGAAGGAAGGCTTCCCATTTTATCAAATTAATGCTTTACTGTGTATTAAATTGATTAAGTAAAAGCGGCAAATTAAGGTGAAAAATACTATCTTCAATTGCAGTTCAGGACTGATAGAATCTTAATGATGCCAAGCTGAAGGTTGTGAATGGGTTTATGGATAAGAGAAATTATTAATCGCATATGCTAGACTGCATGTGCTGCTGTGTTAGAAACAAACTGTTTGACTTACTCCTTTTGCTGATGTGAGTAATGGCCGTGGCTGGAAGTCGCAGCAAACAGAATATGGAAGTTGCACGCATGTTGTGTTCTGTCAAGAAAACTGGGTCTCTCATTTGATCATGTTCTTGCAGGGAACAGACGTGTTGGGGGTTTTCCTTTTACATGAACAACGCTGTCTTTTGAGAGTTGCTCTCCAACGGCTACATGACAGAACCAATTAGGAGAAGAAAGCCTGTCTCATGTTGTGCACTGAAATTCTTCTGTCTGCATTCTTGTTTCCCCCTCACCCTCTTTTTTTCTTCGTAATCTAGTTTTTATCAGTCATGTCTTTTGGTTTCTTTGTCCTGGTGTATGTGTGGTTTTCCTTTTGCTGTTTCTTTCTGCATGTGGTTTCTCACTACCTCGCTTGCCATCTTTTTTTGCTGTCTTAATTTGTCCTCTGTCTTGAAGACTGTACAAAATGGGACAGAGCTGGAGAGGAGAAGCTGGAGAAAAGATTTATCTCTCTTTCTGTTGGTGCATCTGCCAGTGGAGGGGACACAACTGACTTAACACAAGTACTGCTGTCATGAAACAGCAAGAAAAATCAATGATGTCAGTTTAGATGAATATGTATTATACAGCTCTGTAATGACTCGTTTGCCTTGTCCCGATTTCTTGTCTTTGTTTCTGTTGCCTCTAAATTCCTATTTAAGACCTTGAGGTAGCCTCTGAGCCTTTTTGGTTTAAAAGTAATGGATGTATGCTTGTGGTTTTGTCTCCTTGCTAATTCTCATTGCCCTGTGTTTGCTCTTTTCTTTGAAAAATAATGTATTCAACCTAGATGGTTCTTGAAACAATATTCCCTTGGGACATAGATTTTTTTTGAAAGCTCTTTTGACTTAAAAGAAAACCCCAAACCATCCTGAGAATTGCACTTTGCAGCATGATGTGCTTCCAAACAGTACAGTAGTTGGAAGCACTGTAGTCTGTGTCCCTAGTAAAATGTGGAACAACCAGATTATGTTATAGGAGTTATCCCTGTGATGGCGCTTTTATTGCAAGTTTGTCTAACATGCTGAGCCTCAGTTCTCTGTTACTTCTTACATCGAGATGGAGAACTGATCTCCAACTCTGTAGCTCTGGCTGCAAATGCCTTAAGCCATGTGCTTATTGAAATGCCCATTTAAAAAGGAATATTATGTTTTGCTTTGAGAACGAGCTCTAATTGCAACAATTTTTTTTCTCCCTCGGTAGCATCACCATTAGACCAAGAAAACACCAGTATTTTTGTTAAAAATAGAATCCATCTGGTTTACTGAGACAAATTTCTGTATACAACAAAACTTCTGCAACTGCTGTCAAGCTGGCTTTGAATGCCTTGAGGTCATCCCATTGAGATTAATAAAATGCTTTCTTTTAAATGAGACTTCTCGTGCATTCAGGTGTTAACTAGTAACAGGCTGTTTTGGGATGTTTCCTGTGTGCAGAGGTGATAGTCTTTTGACAAACCACTCTGTGTTCCTTACTGGAATGCTGTCCTTCAATTAATTTCTTTCCCACTCTGCTGGCTGCATTGATGATCTACAACCTTCTTTCACTTGTCTTGGATGTTCTATAACTTGAAGTGGAAGGAAAAAAAAAACACACTTGAATTCCAGCTTCTGAAAAACTGCTGTAACAATGGAATCCATGTGTGGGCCATAACCATGGCAACAGCATAATTTTACAGTGGTGGAACATGAGGGGAAATGACTCTCAACTTTCTAAGAATTTGTGTTTTTTTAAAAAACAGAACCACCAAACTAAAAACTCCCTTGCAAAATACTGTTCTACTGTTCCAAAAAGGAGCTTTGGGTGTGTGTCTTGTTAACATTGTTAGTCTCGCAATCTTCTGAACTAGTTAACTTTTTAAAACCAAAACCAACCCCTTAAAAACCTGCCCAAGAACACAGTTTTCTTTTACATTGTGGTCTGGGCTGTGTAGCTCCATTTGAGTTACTTTTTACTATTTTTCCTGAAGTACTTTCTCATTGTTCTCTCCCCTTCTTGCTTGTGTCCTTGGTCTTCATTTCTGTACCTGGAAAAACATCTAGATGCTCTTGTTGAGCTCCTGTCTTTGCTAGAGTGAAAAATAGCTTCACTGTGATAACTGTAAGATCCTGTCACCTTTTGAAAACGTGGGTGACTTGTGGTGGCACACTGCATGTCATGAGTCCATCATGGAAAACAACAAGGGGATTTCAGTGATAGCAGGCAATGTCAACACACTTTTCTTTTTTTGGAGAAAAAAAAATCCACTTAACCTATGACTTGTAAGAATAAGCACTCTGTAGTACAAATGGGGAGCTGGGTAGCTAGACACAGCTAGAGAGCGTGTCTGCAGCTTTCCCTAAGCTTGCCTGAGGGCCTGAACTGTTAGGTTCATAAAATGTCACAGTATTTCTGTCAGGATTACATGATCACAGGTGATAGTGCTAGAGATGTTCCTGTTAGATGTGAACCATTGCCAGCACACAGATGGCACCCCCCCTTTAAACATCTTAAGTAGTTTTATAGTTTGCTGGGCTTGTTCAGAGGTAAGCAGGACTCCTTTTGCCAAAAGCCATTAAAGGTTATGAACATCCCTATACTGCAGCTGACACGTTCCTAAAACACCACTTCTGTATCAGTAGGTATTTGTATAGGTTATGTCAAAGGCTCATGATTATCCTGCATTTTCAGAGCCATGACAGGGAGTTTAAGAACACAAGAATCGTAGAGTTATTTAGGTTGGAGAAGACCTTTAAAATCAAGTCCCAGCATTAAGCCAGCAATGAAGCATCTGCCACTAAACCTTGTCTCTCAGTGTCACAGGTACATGTCTTCTAAATCCCTCCAGGGATGGTGATTCTACCACTTCCCTGGGAAGCCTGTGCCAGCACTTGACAACCCTTTCACTGGGTAATTTTTTCCTACTCTCCCATCTAAACCTCTCCTGGTGCAACCTGAGGACATTTCCTCTTGTCCTGTCCTGTAGCTGGGGAGAAGAGACTAAGCCCCACCTCACCACAGCCTCCTGTCAGGGAGTTGTAGAGAATAAAGTCTCCGTTCAGCCTCCTCTTTTCTACACTAAACAGCATCAGATCCCTCAACTTCTCATCAAGCCTATGCTCCACCAGCTCCAGTGCCTGCCTCTGGACATGGCACCAGCACTTCAGTGTCCCTGATGTAGTGAGAGGCGTAACGCTGAACACAGCACTAAAGTTGCAGCCTTACCAGTGTCCAGTACAGGGGGACAATCACTACCCTGGTCCTGCTGGTCACACTGTTGCTGCTACAAGAGATAGTGCTGAATGAGGCCAGGGATCCTCCAGCCCAGCGGTGTGCCTTGTTGGCAGCAGCAGATGCTGTTTACATAGAGTTTGCACATCAGGCTCTGTATCTGGCATGTTTGCACGTCAGGCCTCAGCATCCTAGCAGTGTTAGGGATGCCAGCCAGTATCTCCATGACTAGTCCTTATTGTCTTTCATTGTCAGCCTGCTGTGACTCTGCCAACTGCCTTTGATCCTGGTGGTGGTATCTGCCTCCACACCTTTCTTGAGCAGAAACTCCATGAAGCTCATTGCTGGCTGTAAAAAGAGACACATACTGGTTTGAAACTTATCTCCAGTAGTTTCCTCAAATATGCTTCTATTTATACTGACAGGATTTGATGAACAATGGAGCTGCCTTTGTTTGCTATTGCTTTTTCTTTTTGTTCTGTGTCCACCTCCCTAGATTTATACACTGCCATGATATTCACTGTGAGCCTCATGTTCTCCTAGCTGAGGAGGTCTCAGATTCTGTACTCTGGCCTTACATGGCAGCTGCCCCATCCCATGATCACTTCAGCTGCCCTGCTCCAGACACCCTCTAACTCAGAGATCAGAACAGAACATAAGATATGGATGCTTCATTGTTTTGTACAGCAATTATGTTTAAGTACCATGTTTTCAATACCCTTCCTGATAATACACATTATAGTAGCTGACCAAAAAAAGGCAATAAACCACTTTGAGCTGATGATTTCAGAGTAAACAGTGACTCAGCCTTCCTCCCGCAGTTGGAACTGGGGAAAGAGCACGTGTTAAGTGGTTAAGGAAGTATTGCTCAGAATATTTTTGCCCTAGAAGCATTATGTCATATCTATATGTTGAAGTGCATCTGCCATCTTTTAACAACTTGCCTCATTTTGTGAGATCCTTCTGCAATTGCCCCATTGGCATAGCTTTTGCCTATCCCTAAGAACTGAATATCACCTGCAAACTTGAAGCTTTCACTTACTTGTCTGCTGATGCTGAATAAAACCAATTCTTGAGGACTCTACTTCAATCTCTTCTCTATCCATACCTCTCTTCCCCTTATGCAAAAGGTGTTTGTAGTACTTGGGCAGATGTTGAGAATAAATTCTCTACTTGAGTTGCTGAGATACTGCATGCTCTGTGTCTTGTGTATAATGAGATTGATCCCAGCTGCCTTGAGTAATGATTGATCTCTCTTGCTCTTCTTAACCTCCTTGAGTGTAACTTCCACCACAACTTTTTCTTTGAATATCTTACTGTTCAGTAAGTTCTAAAACTTAGTGACTGGTGACTGGTAGACATTCTCAGTGATGTGATGTAAAAATTGGAATTTTCCAGGTACGTGCCCCTTTAGCTCAACTGAGAGATAGAAAAAAGCATATGGAGTACTCAGCATTGTAATCAGAGTTTGGATTCTTGTATTTAATTTCAAAAATGAGTATGTAAGAAACGTAAGCAGAATGTTTTAGGAGGAGTTTGTTTCAGTGAGAGGGGAAATTGTGATTGGAAACTGTTATAAGGTTATTTTTTAATAGATTATGTAAGCTACTATTTTTGTTTTAAAATCGTGGTGGAAGGAAGCAGAAAGGTTTAAAGAGAAGATGGGAGACAGTGAGAGGTACAGGGCAAGTTGCTGTGCTAACATTATGCTTGTGCATGTTTAAAGCTGCATGAGGTATGTCAGATATGATGATGAACGTACTGTACATGTGCCTAGTTCCTATTACTTCAAACAAACACAACCTGAAAAATACCCTTAGTGTTCTGTCCAGTGTTTCAGTTGATCCTCTCATTTTTCCTGGCCTTAATTTTGGGTTACTTTTGTGTTTGAGAGGCAGCAGCTTGCATTAGAAGTACTAACTGATTAAAGAGATCTTCTCAAAAATACAACGTAGGCTGTGCACGTTTCCCAGGAGGGTCTCGTAGCAGTTCTTTCTTGGCTGCCTGCTAGTTAACCTTTTCAACAGATATAAATGAAAGCATTAAATCATTACTGCTGATATTTGCAGTTGAAGTGAGGATTTAAACACAGATAATAAAGCACAATGTGGATGTCCTATGAAGTAGGATTGTAAACAAAATGTGTGTAGTTTTGTGCACTGAGTTTGACCAAAGCACACAAAGCCACTGGCAGGTTTAATGGTTGGGAGGTATCTGTCCTGTAATTGTCCCACTCATCTCTCCCCAAGGTAACAGATAAAAACTTGCAGTTAATGCTGCTGTTTTCAGCTGCTGCTGTGCCTAAGGCAAATGCAATAATAGGTGAATAGGAGAAAAAAAAACTCCTTCTAAGTAAGCAAGTGGTATTTATGGTGCTGTTATTGGTGTGTGTGAATAGTGTGTCAGGTATTGGTGTCTGGCAATTGGGGAAGCTACTGAAAACAAAAGTAGTTTGAATAGCATTTGAAGACTTGTAAGAATGATCAAAGGTTTAGAAAAATGAGCCTTGATAATGAGCTACTTCTGCCTCATTCTATATAGCTAATAGAATAAAAGATTTCATTGAGCCACTCTTTTAATAATTGCCCTAAAATTGTCTTAATGGGAAATGATATAATAAATGCCTGTTAACATTCAACTCTGCAAACTGCTAAATTAAAAGTAGGTTATAAATAAGGGATGCACTTTTAATGATGAAGGGAAAAATTACATGTATGGAACAATCTAATTGGTGGTTTTGGTAATTTTTAACAATATTGTAAAACTTTTGAACAGGTTTTCCTTAGAGGGTGTGTTGTCAGAATGCATTTGTTGTGTTTCCAAGGCTTTGCTTGACAGATTGGGTGATGATGGAGCTTCTGGAGAGAGTTTAGCACAGGGCCACAAAGATGGAGTGGAGCATCTCCTTTCTGATGAAAGGCTGAGGGAGCTGGGGCTCTTCAGCTTGGACAAGAGGAGACCTCGTTAATGCTTACAAATACATAAAGAATGGGATGGACCCAAGCTCTCAGTGATTTCTAATGATAGGACAAAGTGCAACAGGTACAAGCTGGAACATAAGAGGTTCCAAGGAAACAAAAGGAAAAACTTCGGTGCGAGAGTGAGGGAGCACTGGCAGGGTCTGCCCAGGTGGGCTGTGGAGTCTCCTTCTCTAGAGACATTCCAAACCCAGCTGGATGAGTTCATAGGTGATCTACTCTAGGTGGTGCTGCTCTGGCAAGGGGTTGGACTGGATGATCTTTCAAGGTCCCTTCCAACCTCAACAAATGGGATTTTTACAAAGCAGATTTTATAAAGGTAGTGTTTTTTGCATGCTTACATGCTCTTTAAAAAAAACAACAACCTCCCTACAGTATCTTAACACAGACTACAAGATGGCAAGTTCACTAAAGATTAGAAGAATGTCCAGCTGCCTTTTTAGCCTGCCAAAGAATTAATAGCAAAGGAGACTTAGAGGCTGTTGAATCCAGCCTCTCGGATAACATCCTTCAGCTTCTGTCATGCAAAGACTAAAACCTGAATGTGCTCCTGTATTCCTAAATTGTTTTGGTACCGGCAGCTAAATAGGAAAATTGGATCTTATGTGGAGTCTCTGATATTCCTTGTTCAGTTGGAAGGATTGTTGTTGAATGACATGTGCTACTTTGCTTCCTGGAGACTGTGGTCTGTGGTTGCTCGTGTGCTGCAAGCCTTTACTCTTCATGGGAATGAGAGATCTATTCGTGAACTGAGGATCTAAATTCATTTCAAGGGAATACTGTTAGTTTAGAGTCAGTCAGTTCCTGCTGCAGCAGGATGGGATTAAATTTCTTGTGGTCTGCTGCTTACCACAGGTCTGGAAAGAGATCAGTGCTGTAGATGGGGTGAGAGTCTGAGTCTCTCTAGTTGTCTGTGGAGCCATATTCTCATTTTACCTTGAGGTAGGAACATGAAGCTCAGAAAATATTCCTGTTTTTGATGATTAGATGTTGCTCTTGGAAAGAAGGTTTAAAGTTGCGGCTTCATTTCCAAGAAAACATTTAAGGAAACTGCAATGCAAAATGCATAGTTTCATAAAAACAAGTATGGTGTTAGAGAGTTCTGGTACTCAAGGCATCCATAAATCATTAAAAAAAATCTATTTTACTCTATCCACAAAGCCTATTTGAGGACTCTACTGCCCAAAACCATCTCAGTGGGGTATAGAAGTAATTGTAGTAGTTGTTCTTTAAAATAGTCTGGTTATTTTTTTACCTTCAGTGAATTCATGTAGGTGATTGGTTTGTTTGGCAAATTTTCTTTGGCTGAGGAACTTTCTTATTCTCTAGCACCTCTAGTGTAACTACAGTTTCTTTGCTGTTCTGTTATTGTGATCTGTGTATGGCATTACAGAAGCCTTGGTTGGAAAACACCTCTCGAGGCCATCTGCTCTGTCATCCACTGGAGGATAAAAATTTGGATCCATTTTTTAATCTCAATTTGGAAAACTAGTTTTCCTTGAGAACTGGTGAACACTTACAAGGCATGTAAGAGTTTGTAAATAATATGGTCCAAAAGTTTTCTTTCTGTGAAGTGTACAATAAAACAGGTAAAAACATAAATGCAGAACATGACTGATCCCTTGAAAATACAAGTAGAGGCACATGGAATCTGATTGGCATTTAATTTCACTTTGAGGAATTGCTTTGGAGCAGATAGAAAACTCTGGTGGTTTAGCCCTGGCTGGCTGCCAGGTGCCCACCAAGTTGTTCTATCATTTCTCCTCCTAAACTGGACAGGAGAGAGAGAAATAAAGGGCTCACAAGTCGTGATAAGGACAGGGAGATCACTCAGCAATTAGTGTCACAGGTAAAACAGACTCAACTCGGCGGAAAAAAGTTTTATTTATTAATGAACAACCAAAACAGCTCAGGGCAATGAGAAATAAAACTGAATCTTAAAACATCTTCCCCCACCCCTCCCTCTTCCCAAGACTCTCCTTCTTTCCTCCCTGGTGGCACAGGGGATATGGGTTGTGGTCAGTTCATTACAGATGGACTTCGCTGCTGCTTCTTCTCAGAGAGGTTTCATCACACTTCTCACTGCTACACTGTGGGATCCCTCAGAGGGATTACAGCTCCTCACACCCTGCCCCAACGTGGGTCATCCATGGGGAGAACAGGCCTTCTGGTACTGTCTGCTCCAGCCAGAGTCCCTCACAGGATCACAAGTCCTGACAGCAAACCTGCTCTGGTCTGGACTCTGCTCTCCCCACAGGCTCCCAGATCCTGCTAGCAACGAGCTTCCCATGGAGTCACAGCCTCCTTCAGGCTTCCACCCGCTCCACATTCTCACTCCCTGTTGTTGCTGCAGTTCAGCACCTGTGCAGCAACTTTGTCCTCTTCTCCACTATGTTAATCACAGAAGTGTTACCTCAATCACTAATTGGCCAGGCATTGGTGAGTTGTGAGTCCAGCTTAGAATTCACTGTCACTGGCTCTGTCAGCTACAGGTGAAGCTTCTGGCAACTTTGTTTAAAGAAGCCACTCCTGTAGCCCCCCTGCTACCAGAACCTGGCCCAGGCAAAACCACTACAGGAATGCAAGGTAGTTCATGTACAGCTGTGAATGTGGTTTGAGTGACAGCGTTAACATGCGTTCAAGAAATGAGCTGTAAGAGAAAAGTCTAAACCTTCATCATGTGAGGGAATCCATACCAGCAGGACAGCTCCCGTAATGCTCTCATGTCTCTTCCTGTAGTCACAAACCAGATTAGGGAGCTTGGTCTTTGTCTTCTTTCTTGAAATCTCAGCATTGAATGATTCTGCTATGTAGAGTTCTAAATGCTATATTGTGCTTCAAAAACAGAAAGGTTTTGCAGAGCAAAGAAGGCAGTTTGTAAACGTGATCTGAAATGAGTAGCTACCTAAAGGCATCGTCTCAGTGTGCTTCTCAGTGAATTAAGCATCTGAAATGCTTCTAGAATTCACTAATCTTATTGAAATGAAAAAAAACACCAACATGTATTTGGAGAATAAAGCTAAGAAATTTGAGGCCAGAAGAGATGAGAGTGAGCTTGGGAGGTGGAGTAAACTCAAGGGTAAGAAATGTCGTCAGAGTTCCTGATGTGACTCTGCAGCTAACAGAGAGACACGAAGGTAATCAATGTTTAACTTCATGTTGTGATGCCTGGATACACAAACACAGGCACAAAAAAGTAGAATTGTTACTTTTATATTTGGAATTGTGACTGTTTCCTTTATTTATGCTGTTATGAGTTGCTTTTTGGGTAGTAGCTGGCGTTTGCCAGAATTAAGATACATTCATAGAGGACTGTGTGCTTAGTGGAAATCCTTGAAAAACTTGATACAAGTAACTTGCTAAGTGCAGTTGTTTTTGAGTAGACTAATATGACCTTCAGGCTTCAATTTCTTTTCTTCTACTTGTATTAAAATGTAGTGTGTGTCTATCATAGAAAACTGTTTCTCTTTCATTAAGTTGTATTAGAAGAATGTCTATTTGTAGGAAGCTGTTCAGTAGACTTGTCCCAAAGGTGGAGCATCTCTTCACTTAATGTGTTTATGGAACTAATTTACAGTGGAACATGGAAGTAAGAAATTATGACTGTGTTTGGCTTGAATATAGCAACAGTGCTGCTCCTGTAGGCATCCTGTTTGAGTGGGTAGGTCCCAGTGCAGTAATGGGATCTGTGTGAATGCTGTTGCCTGAGCAGGGGGAGATCACAGCGGAAACAGCGGTTCAGATGTCAGGGACAAACACTAGAGACTCATCAACTCTTTCTTAAGTTAAAAATATTTATGTCTTAGCTGCAGCGCTTTCCCTGGAGGTGTTTGAAATTGCATGGCTAAGTTCCTGGAATATAAATTAATGATTTCTGCCTATCTGTAGGTATATGATAATGTATTTTTCTTTTCTTTTAATCTGCTGTGTAGGCACACCTAACCAAATGATCTACTTCAAGAGTAATGAATGCTGTGAGAAAACACTTCCAATGCATCAAGAATTACAAGAAAATCTTTAAGCAATTTGGATTTTTTTGTAGTAACCTTTTTTTTTGTTCAAGTTCTTTAATACATGGAATCTAGAGATCAATTCCTATCACTGTAGAAAATCTAAAATCAAGCCTGGTGTTTTCTGCTCTGCAATTTTAGTTGTTGTACTTGTGTGCCTGGGGTTGTTAGCATGTATTCTCTTGTGATAAACAGGATTCTTTTTATTCTTGCTACTATCTAAAAGAGCACAGAAACTATTAAACATGTATAAACAGACAAAAAGATGCAACATTTCTCTTCATTTAACCTTCCAAATGAACCATTAGTGCAGCATATTTTTCTGCTGATTTGGTTTCTGTGCAGGAGCTGTTGCGGGAGGCAAATTGAACTTTTTCTTTCCTGCATTTTATCTATCTTCTTCCTGTTTGGGTTTCTCCTATCCCAAGGTATTTCTTAATGCATAAGACAATATGAGCAGCATCTTTTAAATATACCTTATATTTTTAGACTGTATATGTTCTTCCAGAATAAACCTGAAATATTTCCTCAGGTTTTTGTGGTATCTCATTGCTATTTTCAATTTATGGTTGAAGTCTGTTTCAGCTTTGTGTGTTGCCATTTCATGGTCTCCTCAGAGTATGACGGTTCACTTTTGAAATTTTTAGTAGGTTGTATTTAAATTTCTGGTATTCAAGTTTTATCACACTTTGCAGTCACAAACATGGATTGTAAATGAAAGGAAGAATGATGTTAAGGATCAGTTGGTGAAAGCAAGGCTAACAAATTTATTAAGCCTTTTTATTTTGAAGGTATCAAAGCAGTGACCACCTGCCCTAGTAGTCTCTCAATGTGTTCCAGTTACAAAGCCTATGGTTAAAGTTCAGTTTCTACATGGATTTTGTACCCAATATGACAATGGTATTACTCAATATTGTTGTCTCCTTTTAAGTAAATAACTTTAATGACCTTTTTCTTAGATTCAGTTTCTTAATCATTTGTTTTACTAGTTCTAACTTTCACCCCCATATTTGTTTTAATGTTATCTTTCATTATCCTTTTGATGTGTGTCCCCAGTCCTCATCCTTACAGACTTGAAATAATTCTTGCTTTCTAGATCTTTGTGGGTTCTAGTTTCTGTTCTGAACTCTGGCTGTCACCTTACCATCGTGTACTGAGAGGGCAAGTAGATGTATGCACAGCAGGCAGAAGAGACATAATGAGTTACAGTTAATGTAATTACCTATTCAGGAAAACTTAACGTCTCTCCATTTATACCCATCTTTCTTTAGGATATATTTTTTTTAATATCTAGTCCCTGAGTCAGTAGTTCTTGTAAAGTTAATTACAGCTCAAGACAGACAGCCTTGGCGTTTACTGTAGAGGTCCAACAACTGTGTTTTATGTGCATCAGTGAAGAAAATCAGACTCCTTTATTTCAATAGTATTTCTAGTCTTCCATACTTACCTACTTGTAAGCTTGGCTACTTTTTATGTTTATTCCTTTATTCTTAAAACCTTTAATAATGTCCTGTTCATATGCAAAGACTAACCGTGATGCTTTTGGCTCTGAAACTGTGTAGGAGATTGTGAAATCCGTGTAATTCTTTGTGCATCGTGACCTATATTCTACTGTAGTAATTGAACTTATTGCCTGGCAATATGATCTTTGTCCTTCACTTAGGTAGGCACATCTTCTTCATGAGCAGGATGAGACAAGGAAAATGCTTTTGATTTGCTATGTGGCATGCTGACCTCCTAGCAAATTGCTTCAGATAATGTGCCATTTTTATCAAGTACAGCGTTGCAGAAAAATGATTATGGAATCATAGATTGTTTAGGTTGGAAAAGATGTTTAAGATTGAGTCCAGCTGTTAACCCAGCACTGTCATGGCCACTGCTAACCCATGTCCCTCAGCACCACAGCTACGTGACTTTTAAATCCATCCAGGAATTGTGACTCTACCACTTCTCTGGGCAGCCTATGCCAGGGCTTGACAACACTTTTAGAGAAGCAATTTTTCCTAGTATCTAATCTAAACCTCCCTGGTGCAAGTTTGAAGCCATTTCCTCTTGTCCCATCGCTTGTAACTTGGGAGCAGAACCAACCCTCACCTTGCCACAACCTCCTTTCAGGTAGCTGCAGAGAGAGAAAGAAGGTCTCCGCTCAGCCTTCTCTTATCCAGAATAAACACTCCTGGTTCCCTCTAGCTGCCCCTCATCAGACTTGTGCTGAGACCCTTCACCAGCTCTGTTACCCATCTGTGTACACATTCCAACACCACACTGTCTCTTATAGCGAGAGGCCCAACGATGAACAGAACACTCAGGATGCAGCCTCACCAGGGCCTAGCACAGGGGGACAATCACTGCTCTGGTCCTGCTGGTTACACTATTTCTATTACAAGTCAGAATATCATTGGCCTTGGTCACCTGAGCAGCCTTCTTGGCACCTATCCAGCAGAAAGAATGCCCATCCAAGCCATGGGAAGCCAGTTTCTCCAGGAGGATGATGTGGGAATCAGTGTCAAAACCTTTAGTAAAGTCTGGGTAGATACCATCCATAGCCTTGTCCTCATCTGCTAAGCAGGTCACCTTGTCAAAGGAGATCAGGTTAGTCAAGCAGGACCTGCCTTTCATAAACTCATGTTGACTGGGCCTGATCACCAAGCTGTCCAGCACGTGCTGTATGATAGCACTCAGAGTGACCTGATTAGGCCAGGGCAATTTTAGAGCTATTTTTCCCTTCTGTTTCTAAATGTGTTTCTTTATTGTTGCAGATATTTCAAGACTCTCCTTGCCAGCAGGTAAGTTGTCTTCATTCATTTCTGTTTTGATGTGACAGCAGGCAGCTTTTAAGGGCTTGCTTGCAATGTAGTCATGCTTTTATATAATCAGAATGTAGATTCTTATTGGCACTGTCATGGTACTTAGTCATGTGAGGATCTGAGGTTGAAACAAAACCTCTTAAGGTACAGATTTTTTTAACATTTAAATGAAGTATTGTGACAAGGGGAGGAGGTAACAGATATATTTATATGCAGTTGTTAAATATGCGTGTGATGTACTCAATGCTTAAAACAACTCAACACAGCATGTGATACAACTGTCAGAAGAACAGATTAGGAGCAGCCACAAATAGTATTAGTGGTGAATCAGAGGGACAATGTGCAAGGAAACGTGGATGAGTGGTCTGTAGGTGGAAGGAATCTCGCCAGGTGGCAGTGAGGAAGGTGACAGACATGTTCACTTGGCTGAGGTCGCAGGTGACTTGGACCCCCTCCGCTCTGTTGGTCTCTGCTTTCTCATTACCAGGGTTAAAAGAATGAGAAAAACCCAACCTCAAAGACTACAAGTAGAGGGTTCTGTTTGATACATTTGATATTGAACCGTTAAGCTTTATAACTTCAGTTGTGCTGTGGGTTCAAGTTGTGACGTAGAGCTCAGAATGAGCACATCTCCTGTTTTCCAGTGTTTCGTCCAGCTATTCACCATTTGTAGTGTGAATAGTGGAATCATAACTTGTCACTAACTCCTGGTTGAGCAAGGGCTCAGACATTCATCGTCAGACCTTGCTGCCTTGTGTCCTTACTCCCCATTGGTGATTTTGCTTATGTATTCATTCTTTCATTTTTTTTCTTACTGAGATACGCTTCATATCTGACCACAAAATATCTTTTATAAGTGAGTACATAAAGTGTACCAGTATTTAGTCAATATAAATCTGCTCCAAAGGCAATTGCTCTTTCTGGTTTGCATCAAATAGTGATTTCAATTAAAAGCTTGAAAGCTGATATGTTGTAGTCTTTCCACAAGAAATCGAAGAGTGGCTGTTCTGGAAAAAAACACATGCTTGTGTGGAGCAGTGAAGAGACCTCTAAATGTGGGAGAAGTTTTGTTTTAAAGAAGACGTCTTTAAAGTGATTTTTGAATGCTGAGAGCAGTTGCCAGGATGGCAAATACTTGTGGAGGATACTGGGGAAATAAATGCCTGGCATTTAACTCGGACTGATAGAAAGATAAAGGTTTGTTGTGGGTTTTCTGTTTTGTTTGGGTTTTTCCTGTAGCTTCTGAAACAAGGATGTGTAGTAACTGCTTTTGAGTTTCCATTTGGGATTGGAAGAGTTTGTTCGGTCCTATGAATCTGAGTCACAATGAGATGATTCTTTTCAGTTTGTGTGTCTGTGTTGTAATTGTCCTTTTTAGCTGTGTCATTGAACTACTGATACAGGGCAAAAATTTGCCAAGGATTTTGAAATAGTAACCTTTTTCCAGGGTAAGGTTAGAGGCCTTTCTAGAGAACAGAAGAGCTACACACCACTGCGTGCCTGTAGCAGGAATTTAACTAATTTTATTAGCAGCCACGATGATGGGCTTTATGTGCCTGTTCACTCTACCGGTAACACTGGTCTAGAAAGATTTCGGAAGACATGGGATGACAAGATTAAAATACACAATAAACTTGACAATGTGGAGAAATAGCCATAAGAAAAGAAAAAAGTGCCAATGTATTTGAATAAAAACGAGATGTTACCTTTAAATGGCACTTTTTTATCCTCAGAACTCATAGTTTTGAAGAACTTTTGTCTTTTCTGGGTACTGCTTTTAGCAATGAACGATGGATACTACTAGAAATGCTTTCCTTTTTGCCACCTGGTTTTAGAACTCTAAATTTGTGTCATAATATGGTGAGGTGTTTTGCAGTGTTTGAAGACTTTGTAGTAGGGAAGGAGACTACTTCATATGTTCTTCATTGTAGTGTCTTACTGGAGGTTATAATACATGCAGATATGTTAGTTGGTGGTGTACCAAGGTCATCCAGAACACACGGCCTTTTCACTTTGATTTCATAGGTAAATCTTCATGTAAAGAACCATTGTTTGTGCTCTGTTTAATGGCATTAGTTGATTAGGTAGGTAGTTAAATCATGACTCAAGAGAGTTATCCAACATTGATCTGCATCATGGCTTTGAAGTCTGTGAGTAACTTGTCGATTTACTAACTTGTAATTGAGGCCATGGATGTGAGCATAGAGAGTTTCTGGTATGTAAAGTAGTAGGAGTTTGGAGGGCAGCTTGCTAAAATAATACAACTTGAAAGCTGGAAAGAGAACACAGTACTCCTGTCTACTTGTGAAGTTATCTTGAAATGTGAATGTGTTCACAGTATGCCTGGAGGAATCAAAGACTTGTTGCCTTTGGTAAATGCAGTCAAACTTTGTCTGTTGGCACTGCTGGGATTAAAGACAATCCCTCCTGGATTTTGTTGCCCTTTGAATTTGAAGCAGATATAGCATCTGTGTGATGTAGGTGACTTTTTTTTTTTTCAGACTTGGTCCTTAGTTTTTGATCCTGTGGTGCAAATCAGTATTCATTACCAGAATCGAGAAATAGTAAGGCAGCAAAGAGCTACACTGAAGAACTATACCATATAGGTAGAGGAGGATAAAGACAAGCATATGAAATGAGCATATACTGGGATTTTGCTTAAAAATGGATTAAAAAACCTCTCCCATAATGGAATTTTAGGTAAAGTTGCTAGCTCTTGATGACTCTTTCCTTCAGAAAACATCTGACAACTGAAGTAAAATCTTGCTTTCTCCTAGCATTGAAGTACTGAAAAACAAATAGGAAATGACCGTCTTTTGTGTAGCTTAATTTGAGATAAGCAGTGTGTTTGAAGTCTGTCTGATGTTTTTGTGAGCATCTTTTGATGTGTAGTGTTCAGTTTAAAAGTATCATCCTCATGCAATCATTATTATCTTGAAATCTGAAGTGGCTTTGGAACTAGTTTTAGTTACAAGTGCACATTTAGGATTAAAAAGAAGTTTCAAACCAATTTCAGCTTAAACTAAAGAAGTCTTTCTTTCTGAATTAAAGACACATCCTCATTCAATCTTCTGTTACTGTGTATGGCCTTACTTCTTACATAAGTCCTGCTAGTCATCCGTTTAGTGAACACACATTTGTCTCCTGTCACCTTCCACGGAAGCATACTGCCTCAAAACAACCTACTGCTTTGGTTTTTTTCCTCTTACCCACCGGATACAAAGTGGGATGTTTAATGTTGTGCTGGGTAACTATATCCTCCTTATCCTAAAGCTACACCTGCCTGGGTGATGAACTTAAATATAGTAACTTGAAATACAAGATGGCTTTTCAGACTAGAATGAAAAACCAACAACCCAATGACATGGATACTTTCTATATTGATAAAAGATGGAAAACTAAAAATCAGTTGAAAAATTGCCAAAGTTGCAGCAGCAAGAATTGACAGAAGTGAGGATATGCAGAATTCTTAAATGTTCACATGTATTACAGGGGGTAATAAATTATGCAGTGATTATTCATGTAGCTGAGAACAAACTCAATAACATCAGAAGAGAACTGCAGTTAATGTCTCTGTTTAAAGAGGGGGGGGTGAGGGAAAGTAACCAGTTGTGTACTGGAGAGGTATGAAATATGAGCTTTTTTATTTGCCTCCTCAATTTCAAATAAGAACTAAGTACAAGCTGCTCTAAGACTGCACAGTTCTTCTCATGTCAGGATGTCTGACATGGTGCTTAAGGGACTACACAAGGAAACCCACATTGTCTTTTTCACAAAAAGGATTGTAATATAAAATCAGGACTCTCTTTTTCTGTTAATCTTTGCAAATTTTATTAAGAAATATAATTTTATCCAACAGTAAACTTAATTTTCATGCATTTGTAATGCTTTTGGTTATGTTTTTCATTTGCACTTCATTTATGAGAGTACCTTATAATTTAAAGAGTATGGAACTGAGAACTTCTTACGTGATGTAATGTTAGTGTTGTTGAGTTAGAATAGCTGCCTGTGTGCCCCTCTGTCAGAAAATGTAAGAAGACTTTTCTCTTTTTGATGCAAATATGTCTTAGAGTTTTAATTCTTTTCACTATCAGAGAAGTAAATGCTATTTCTGCATTTCCAAATACTATATCACACAACATCTGTTACTGTTGGATGAGAATATTGCTGACTTTGCAACTGAAATGTCACTTGGAGGATGTTGCCCTTTATTTATGTGTTAAATCATCATCTTTTAAAATTTTACTGACCGTTTTTATTACTCTAATAAACTGTACCTCATACAATGCATTTCCCCATTGTTCTATACCTCTGATATTTGGAAAAGCAGTTTATCCTTTGTAGGCTGTTGCTGTTAGGTACCTGTTTTTGTGTTAACACTTTGGGGAGGAGAGGATGACTAAGATCATGACATGAAACCTCTTTATTTGAAAGTCTTTCTAAGGAAACTTTCTACTCTTAATTTGGCTCTGCTTTTGACACTGGCCTCTTCCCTGCACTCCCATCTGTATTTTATAAGTAATGTTCACAGAGGTCAATAGCAACAATATGGTTTGGTAAGAAAATAGTTAGGGTTTTATCAATGAACCTGACCTATATAGTAGAGTTCAGATTGAGACATATTAATCACCTCATTAGAATTTAAATAGCTTAGACTTTCTTCTTATTCCTCTAAAAGTTGATGTTCTTACTAATATTTTCTTTGTAGTGACTGGTCTTCACCTGAGCTTTAAGCTGCTAATCACAACCCTCTGAGCTTGACAGTCTGGACAGTTTCCAGGTCATCTCACTGTCCTTTTATCTAGCCCGTACTTCTTCAATTTGTCTAGTAGGATGTCTTCATGGGAGACAGTGTTGAAAGCCTTACTGAAATAGAGAAGCAACATCTCCTCACCCATCAATCCAGTACTTTGGTCATAGAAATCTATCAGGTTGGTCAGGCATGATTTCCTCTTCATATATCCATGCTATCTGCTTCTTACCCCATTCTTGTCTTCATATGTTTAGAAACAGCTTCCAGTGTTACTTGCTCCATCACCTTGTCAGAGATAGAGGTAAGACTAACCAGCCTGTAGATAGCCAGACTCTCCTTCTTGCCCTTCTTGAAGACAGGAGTTCCCTTTGCTTTATTTCCAGCTCTCAGGAGCCTTCCCTATTTGCCTTGACAGTCTGTGAAATGGTTTCTAGTTAAGAAGCTTGCCCTGGCTACAGACTATTGCTTTTCTGGGAGTAGATACAGGGGTAGAGCAAAAAGGAGATGCAGGAGAAGGAAAGAAGTTTCAATATAGCGTATTGAGAGGACAGTAAAAAAATAACTCAGGATGTGTATCAGAAGAATTGAGAATGATGTGGTACCCCTAATAACTGCTTTAGTCTGTTTTGATGCTCAAAGAAGGTGAAATTTGATATATTGATCAGATAATGAGACTGACATGATTCTGTGAAGAACGAGGGAGTGGAGTTGATGATATGAAAGGTCCTTTGTGTCCCATGCTTGATGTTCCTATAAATGTTAACAAGCTGTGTTAATAGTCTGAGGGTTTAAAACACAAATAAAAATGCATCAGTTCAGCACATTGCTGTGTCACTTCTTGTCTTGTTCTGTCTCCCAAAGGGTTTGGGGATGTATGCAGTGCTGTGAGGGTTGTTCTGGCCTAATCCTTTGCAGTCATCTCAAAGAAGAATTCCAGTACTCAAAGGTGGATCATATAAAAAGTGTGGCACATGTCTCTCCACTCTGTCTAACTTGGAATATACTGATTCTAGTTATGGAATCCAGCTTTGAATTAAGTCAACTGCACATCCTCTCTATTCTTTTGGATAGCATACTTAATTTCATTCCTTAAATTAGGAAGTTTGTTGTAGAAATGCTAAGATAGTATCCAACTGAATATGATGGACAGAGAGGCCCTTGTTGAAACTCCTCAGCCAGATTCTCCAGGAGGAGTTTTATTAGTCTTCTATTTGAGATGGGTGATTTATATCTTGCATATTTGAGAATGCAGGGAAGGGGGATTATCTCAACACCTTTATTTTACATTAACTAACTAATAGTTGATATTCTCCTCAAGATGTGCCAGGGGGAAGTGGTGGAGTTTCCACCCCTGGAAGGATTTAAAAGTCATGTAGCTGTGGCACTGAGGGACATGGTTTAGTAGTAGCTGTGAGTTGGACTTAAAGATCTTAAAAATCTTTCCCAACTTAAATGATTTGATGATTATTCTTAAAAAAAAAAACAGACATGCTTTTTTTTTTTTTGTTAATTTGTCCAAAATCTCTGTCAAGAAGTAAACCATGAACACACTTTGGGTATATATTTTGTGGGGGAAATGCCTAGGACGAGCTGTTGCTTTTGGTGGAGTTTTGTCAGTAGCAATATCAGAGGAACTGTAGCTGCGCTTAGAACTCTGTACTATGTGCTGTCATAAAACAACTAACTTGTGGTAATATGTTGGCTAGCAATACGATCCTTGTTTGCTGTGAGAAGATGTTTTGCCTGTTTTGGAGTCAAAGAACTAGAGACTGAAAGTGACTATTTGTAGGTTCAGTGCCATTAAATATTCTCTTTCATTCTGTTGAAACAAAGTGGGTGCCTAGGAACTGGCAGATGAAATTCAGCTGAGGCAGTCTGTAAGTGAAGTGAAGAAAGTTGATGGTTCTCACTAGCAATGGTAGCACAGAAAATGCTGAAGGGACACACATAAAGGTTATTCAGGTGATAGACTTGATTTGGACCTAAAGTAGAAATTTTCTGAGCTCACCAAGGTTACAGAAATGTGATGTTTCTCATGTTTCTGCAGGAGAAGGTGTCGTTCTTGTCCTCAGGGAGTAGCTGTGTAGTGAATGCTGTTGCACTTCTCCTAAGTGAAGGTTGCCGCTGGCTGAGAGAGATGGAGCTGGTGCAACTTTACAGTGGGAACCTTTATAAAGAGTTGAGTGTCTCTCTTTTAGCTCAATATAACAAACCCCATGGAATGAAACATTGTGATATTAGCAGAATATGCATAAACTGTTGTCTATTTTGTACTTAACATGTGCAACCAGAAAACTGTTCTCTGGTGCTGTAGTTGAGCCTGGTTTAAGAAGCGTGCAGCTGCTCAGTTACCAGGGGACACTGCGTGGCTGCACACCTGAGAAGAACTTCTAAAATGTAATTGGTGGAGTGTTAATAACTTTTAGCAAGGTGGGAGTTTTTTTTGTAATGCAGGTTTGTTTTGTTGGGGGATTTTTTAGCTTAGAAATGTTTTTTTTTTTTTATAGACCAAGTAGGAGATGACTATCTGCTAAAAGGACTGGAGAGTTCAGCTGTATCTTCCCTTTGGGGAGGAAATCCAAGAGCAGAGCTAGCCTCACCGATGGAGGACAGTGAGCTGTGGCCAGGGCATCAGGATATTGTGAATGACAGGTTCTGTTGCTTCTCTACAACACACAACCCTCATTGTTGATCACTGAATGTGTCTTGTTCTGGTGCAGAATTACTTAAGGCAAACATAAAAATTGGAGAAGTGAGGAAATGAATAATGATTGTATATAAACATGTCTTCTTTATTCTGCTTATGGTTTCTATGAATTTCTGTAATTTATTGTAATCCTTTCAGCTTAGATGCATAATGTACTGAAGAGGTTTCTCTGTGTGTGTGTAACCCCCTACAGCACATTGGACTCCTATTTGCATCTCATGTTGTAGTGTCCCACTGCAAAAGCAACTTAGATGACTGAACAGTGGCTGAGCCTGGATTTCAAAATGTTACCTTTTGAGGTTTTTTCTTTATTTATATCTTCCTGTTGATAAAACATAAAGTTACTGAAAGGAAGGGTTATCCTTATCCCTCTGTATGTCAAGAAGTTAATAGTAGTGGAATTGAGCATGATTAGCAATAGGTTTTGATGAGACCTGAAGCTATCTTGGGTGAGGGCATTAGTGTCAGTATGTGTTGCTGCTGTGAAAATCTTAGGTATTAACTATATAAAGAAAGGATGAGGGTGGCAATGTTACTGAAAGATTCTGAAAATCAAGCTGGATCTTGTGTGGTTGGTTTTTGTAAAGTGTTGTTAGAGTGTGTTTTTTGTTCTGCAAGACCTGGGTTAGGGAGTGTTTTGGCATCTTCTCCCAAAGTACACATAAGCTTCTTTGAAGTAGAACATCATGGGTTATAGGGAACTAAGAGGAAAAATACTGTATGGTTGAACTGTTAACTACTTTATGTTCCACCTAAAACAACCATAAATAAAGAGTATATGAGCTTACTTATGCTTTATTTTTATATCCTTGACAGCTCTTATATATGACTCCACTGCTCTGCTTGTGTAGTTAGCTAATAACTTTTTATTTGTGCAAGGGTTTTCTTGCTCAGCAGAAGACTGGAAAAGGAAGCAGTAAGACAAACTGCAGATACTGTACCTCTGACTTCTTCCCCCCTTTCTTTTTTTTATTTTCAGAAGATGAAGAGCATATGAAACAATATCCAAACAGCTTACGATAGCTGTGATTTTTCCAGGCCTTTTCCCTGGGGATCAATAATTTGAATATGAAAAGCTGCAGAAACTCTATCAGCCATAAAGATGATGTTCAGGTTTTCACATGGCCAGGCCAAGCTTAAAGAAAAAGAAAACAAGTCCGTTGTTCTAGCAGGCACATTTTTCCTCAGGACTTTATGCTGACGAGGGGCAAGAATAACAGAAGTGGGGTGCTGGATGCCTGTGCTTCTGTTGGAGGGCTGGAATTACACTAGAGGTGGATGTGAAACTTCTGAAGAAATTCTTTAATTGTTTGGCACAAAGAAGTTTTCCAGGTTGTATCTTCATTCGCTAATTATCCCTTTAAAAATGATCTGTTATTCTCCATTCAGATTACTTGGTGGAATGGTTTCACACTGTTCAGTTTTTCAATTCTCTCTTTTTCCACATCAATGTGTGAGAACTCCTTCTGTGAAAAGCTTAATGTCGAGAAATAGTGGAATGAATAGTTGGGTGAGGGAGCCCTGGCACAGGCTGCACAGTGAGGGTGTGGAGTCTTCTTCTCTGGAGCCTTTCAAAGCCACCTGGACATGTTCCTGTGTGATCTGATCTAGGTGGACCTGCTTTAGCAGGAGGGTTGAACTAGTTGATCTCTAAAAGTCGCTTCCAGCCCCTACCATTCTATGAACTCTGTTTCCAGGATGAATAGACTTTATGTTGTGATTCAGATTTGCCTGCTTTTAAGCTAAATCTCTAAAGGCTGGCTAAGCCAGGGTGTAAGTACTTGTGGTTGTGGTGGTTTTTCTGCTTATCCTGTGGACACTATATAAACAGTTCCAGACAAAAAATGATTCTATGTCTTAGTGGAACAAACTTCTGTGAACTCAAAAAAAGAACTGAACTGCTAATTAAAACTTACACTAGAACTAAGGCTTTTAGTCTTGGTAACACATGATTGATAAACACTGAAATTGCTGCTGATTGTTCCCTGGTCAACTATGAATCTGCTAAAAGCAGAAAAAGGTGTTACTGAACCTTGAGGCTTTATGGTAAAGAAAAGTGGGAGTGCCAAATAATACAGTGAAATGCTAGAGGTAGTTGTGATCATTGCAGTTCTGGAAACATCAGTAACTGATTTTGTGAGATCTTTTATGTAGAACTTCTTTAAGAAGGGTTTTAATAGAAATTTTGAAAGGCAGTGATCAGGCTTTGTTTAATGACCTACATCCTTCAAACCTTGCTGGGAGGAAAGAAGTCTGTCCTTCTACTCTAAAGCAGAATTGACTAAGGTCATTCCTCGTGTTCAAGATGATCAAGTCCAACCATTCCCCCAGCACCACCACAGCCACTACTAACCCATGTCCCTCAGTGCTACAGCTACACGACTTTTGAGTACCTCCAGGGATGGGGGACATTTAGATGATAGTTTCACAGCTGCTCCTGCAATTTAAAAACTTGTACTGTGTCTTCATTTCACTTAAGCTTCTCTACTAACAGTTTCTATTTGTTACACTGTGTTCTCTGTGTCTTGATGGCAGGACAAGGCTTGTAGTATTCCTTTGTTTATGTCTTCACTGATTTTTTTTGTCCCAGTCTCATTCTCCTTAGTACTGTCGTCTTTGAAATGTGTCAAATGGGATTGTGGAGACCAATTACACAGGTTTTCTTGGAAGTGGAGCTCAGGAGCTTTGTATTACACAGCGATGAGCCCTTGGCCCGGTCAGATGTGTTTATGTGCTGACAATGTTGTTCCTGTGATGTGAGGGTATGTAAGTCATTCAGGCTGCCATCAGGAAAGGTTTGTGTTTAGGGTTTGTTGTTTTTTTTGCCTGCTGTTTGGAGATGTGGGAGACTTACTTAATATCCCTTCTCCTAGTCCTGAAGAAAGGCTGTGCCCAAAAAGTTAACTTCTGTCTTTCCATCTGTATCAGTTCATCTTGTAGATCTTGGTCTTGCCTAGTTTCATTTTTAGAACAGCATTCTTGAATGAGTTTTCAGCTTCCTTGTAACACTGTCTTTTGTGCTGAAGTTGTCTTCAGATAAAGTTTAGTACACTTAAAGTTCAGTTGAATTTAGAGAAGAGGTTACATTGGTCTGCTTATAAATGTATGTGTTAAAGGAAGACGCAGACTGGGGATATTTGCTGTCTTTGAAATACTGTGAGTGCTGTTTTATCTAGTTTCTTTCACAGCTGGTTAGCTAAACTAACTTGAGCTTTATTTGGTGATGAGCTCCTGGAAGCTTTTTTAAAACTAAGCAACATGTTCTTGTGTTTTTGGATAACTTTGATACCACTCTGTGGGCATTTTCATAGGTAAACATAACTTCTTCAACAGAACTATGCTGACAACAAGCTGTCTTATGTAATTGGAGAAACAAATGATACTATTTAAGGGGATGTTGCATTGAGCAAAAGGTTTTGCATTAGCTGAAGATGACCTTTGATTCCACATAACAACATAAAATGACTGCCTGAGGAACTGCTCTGTGCAAGTTTATTGCTCTTCTCATGAAGCAGCGATATGAGTGAAGGCTCTTGTATAGTTGATGTCCCTTCTTGGTGTAAAATCGAGAGAGGATTGATTATAGTGAAGAGGAGTTGAGTTTTTTGTAGTGGAGAGGCTCAGTTATACCTGAGTTCTACTAGAGGTTCTCTCAAATAAAACATCTAATTCTCCAGGTTGGAATATCCAACGCAAGAGTTTTGAAGCAAGAATATGCTAATTGGAGTGGGAGAGGGGGATTTGTGTAACAGTATTTTATATCTTAAAATACACTGGTCTTTGTTTGGTGTTTAGGCACAGGGTTTGCTTGGTTAACAGAGAAGCCATAACGTTTGTATTATAAAAATTTCAAAAGACCTCATGTAAAAATGAATTTTTAATTCTCTGTTTTTATAGACTTGAAGCATTGATTTGTTCTGTAACGCTGGAACTTTGAAGTTAGATAGCTAATTGTCTTAGCCTGTAAGTGTTTGTTTATACATAGGGAATTTATGCTAAGCTCATCCTTCACTAAGAAATATCATGTCAGCTGTTCCAACAGTGTGCTTTTAAATAGAAATGGAATAATGTTGCGTTATTGTGAGCCCAAGGATTATTTTTTATTCAGGTTGTATTGCACTCAATGGTTTGAAAGTCTGAGGAATTCCCAATGTTGAATTTGTGTTTTGTGTAGTACTGTTGAGTCTTTGAAAATTACATGCTTGCTTCTGAGATGCAGTGATACCTAAAGAACAACAAAAAAAAGAAACTATTGTTCTGACTATGTATTTTGTAAATGGAGAAGCCGGACAAGAGAGACATGTCCAGACTGCACCACTTCTGGTAAATGGATTGGATCCTCTGTGGCTGCACAGCTTTCATACATTCATTTGTGTAACTGGTTATTAGATGAGAGAGAAAGCAGCCCACATATGAACAGACACTTAAGAGACTTGCTGACCCCTAAGCCACTTCATTTCCCTATATCCCTCTTACAAGATGTGAATAATTATTTCTAGGTTATCCTTGATTTAATGAATGGGACATTTAAGAAGCATCTGTAAGTTCAACTGATCCATTTGAACAGTCCACAGAACAAAAGTAATGCTAGCAGAATGTTACAGAACATGAAAGGGGTGGGCTCCTCCCCCTCCCCACCCCCCAGATACTTTCTACTGTGCTTATTCCATAAATAGATGGTTTTCTGCATAAGTAGGGAAAGCTTTGTAAGGTCAAGGAAAGGTTCCGGTGACCATTGTGGGTAGCTTTGCCTCGCTCCTTATCAACCTTTCTCATCTGAGAAGAAGAGAAGCAGGGCAAACTGATTAGTACAGTGAGCTAGTCACAGAGCAAAATTATGAGACTTTATTTTGCAGTAAAACAAAGAGCAGGATGTGTAGGTTTTACTATTTCTCCTTTCAGTTTTCCAGGTCTCCATGAAGCAGATGTTTGCTTTAAGCACATAAATTGCGAAGGAACTTCTCAAAGGTCTCTTGAGGATAGCAACAATTTCGTTGTTTGCTTGGGGTTTTCGGTAAACAGCTTGGAACACAAAGAGGCAGAAGATTGGAATCAGTGCCCTAAGGAAGGAGTAATTTTAAACTATTCTCAGCTTTCATGGCATCTCTACAATAAACCTTCAAAAAGTAAATGGAAGCAAAAGGGAGAATGAGTGGGTTAGTCTACACACAAGAAAAACTGCTATAGCTTTCGTGCTTGAAAATTAATATAGCCTATATGGGTTGGAAAATGGCTAGTCTTTATTTATGAAATAATAAAAATAAGGTTAATTTAGTGGTCCTTCTAACATCTGTTGTCTTAACAGCATGGGCTAGGAGGCTGCATGCTGCCTGCCCTGCTGTTCAACATCAGAGGATCCTTTGGGAAGGGGAAGTACAGAAAGCTTCATTAACACTGCATTCCTCCTGCTCTCTCCCAACATCTGTGTTGCTTCCCTTCCCCACCTCACTACTGCCAATAGGTTGAGACTTGACAAATAAAGATAGGGAATTCTGTTAACTACAACTTTTAAAACATGGTTTAGAGGACAATACAACTAATTAGGTGACCGTGGACCAGAGGATGAGAAAGTGTTGCTTTAAAGATCTGTACTTTTCAGGAATACCCCAGATGTATTCTACTACTAAAGCTCACCAAGTGAAGGAAGTTAACAGTAAATTCAGTGCTGTGTTGCATTTGTTCCTGAAGACTGTCTTAAGCAATGATCCAAGGCAATGTGTATTATAGAATGTGTTTGAGATACTGGCATCTTCTCCCTTTAGATGAGGCACTGTATTGTCAGTCTTTCAGTGTATGTTCTCATCCTGGTCAGTGACTGCCCCAGGTTGAAGCTGCAAAGTGGGAGCTTCATTCTGTCATACTTCAAATCTCAAGTATTCTATGAGCAAGAAATCCTAAAGCAGGTCCCCCTAGAAGTTCAAAATGAAGACTGAATTCACAGATCGAAGCTTTTCATTTGATTGATGGGAAGCTCATAGAAGAGCTCTTAGCTTTACAGAAAATGGATGTTACCAGTAGTTTGTTTTGCTTTTTTTTGTTGTTGTTGGTTTTGTTTTGGTTCTTTTGGTTTATTTCCAAAGTCCTTGTTACCATTTTTCCTTCAGGGAAAAAAATGGCCTAATTTAATCTGAAGCTTGAAATTAGAATTTGTCCATATCACAAAAAGACAAGTGAAAGAATGGAGACAGTATTTCTCAGTTGTTGATACTCAAAATGTCATTTCTCTTTCAGTTTTATCTGACAAAATGCCCATAGTGAAATAAGAAAACCTGTCTAGTGGCAGTATCAGCACCTCGAGTGCTGTGTTAAGCTTTGAGCCCCTCCCTCCAAGAGGGACATTGAGGTGCTGGAGCATGTCCAAAGAGCAACAAAGCTGGGGAAGGGTCTGGAGCACAAGTCTGATGAGAAGCAGCTGAGGCAACTGGGGATGTTTAGTCTGGAGAAAAGGAGGTTAAGGAGAGACCTTAACCTACCTGAAAGGAGATTATAGCAAGATGGATGTTGAGCTCCCAAGTAACAAGTGATAGGATGAGAGGGAACAGCCTCAAGTGGCACCAGAGGAGGCTTAGGTAGGATATTAGGGAAAATTTCTTCCCCAAAAGAGTCGTCCAGCCCTGGCACAGGATGCCCAGGGATGTGGTGAAGTTGCTATTCTGGGAGGGTTTCCAAAGCTGTGTAGGTGTGGTGCTGAGGGACAGGGTTTTGTGGTGGCTGTGGAAATGCTGGGGGAACTGCTGGATTTGATGATCTTAGTGATATTTTCCAACCTAAACGATTCCATGATTATGATGGTTGAGCTCAGTCTTCAGAGATCCTTTGAGTTCACAAAATCCATTGTCCTTGTTCTCCTTTGTGCCCTTTGGCAAAGGATGTTCAGGAGAAAACTGTAGTAGAGAAGATGTGGATGGGAAGGGCAAGGGTTTGCTAGTGGGCATGAATAACAGATGTAGAGACCAAGTAATTCAATGCAGATTTCCAAGATCAGAAACTTGAGCTTAGTGTAAAGTACACTTCAGGAGTCTCAATTCCAGATTGGATGTGATGGTGATGCACCAATTTTTCAATAAGTTCCTGTGAACAAAGGAGAAGGTTAATGAAGATTGCAGTGCAGTTTCAATGAGAGCATGTTTGCAGAAATCTGGATAGAAATCTGGAAAAGAAAACAAATTAGAGTGCAGAAGATTGTCCCATGAACCGTAAACGTGTGTTAATATTTTGAAGAGTCATCAGGCATTCTTAACTTTACATGTTGTTCTGCTGTTGTCTCAGAAAAAAACCCCCCCATTCACTGCTCCTGAGGGCAAATTTGGGTTGTGAGCCCTCATTTTTTATTAGCAAAACAAACGCAGTGAAGAAGTGATCTTCCATCTCTTATGTCAATATGCAAGTCTTCTTAAAATAAATGCACTTGTTGATCAGCTTCTAGTAACTACTAGAGGGATAAACAGTAAGTCATGAAGTGGCAAAACCCGGGAATTATCAAATGCCAATTAATAGTAATGATGATTATGTGATTGTTATGCTTTAGACTGTAGCTCTTCACTTTTGTCTTTAACAAGCAAGTGGGTCTCTTTCCTCTCTGTTGGAAGGTGATCTCTGTTGCTGGTGTGTTCATTTGGTAGCTGAAATGTTGCAGAACAGCAACTGAAAACCAAATCTTTATTCTGCTGCTTTGATACAGATCTGTCTGCTTTCTCCACAAAGTTTCTAAATGCTGAGTTTAGTTTTGTTTCTCAGAGTAATGGAACTCCAGGCAAGTGTTCTCTGGTTGGCTGTGTCCTGTTCCCAAAAGGGCTCAAAAATTTGCCAGTTTGATCAAAACTTGATGAATAGAAATATTAACTGATGCGAAAATAATTGGTTTAATATCAGAGAATGCCATTGACTGAGGGTCAAGCTGTAGTTAGCTCTGTACTGATGAGACACCCTACAGGAGCTCAGTCTCTAGACTGAGAGAAAGCCAAGCTTTGCCACTTCATCCCATAGGCATTTTAGATCTTTATTTTTGTTTGGATAGCTTATGTGGAAAAAATTATACAACCTTTTATGTACCTCCCAATTGTACAAAACTGTTGTTTAACCCTTTATTCCACAAAGCTTTGATTTTTGCTGGCAACTTTACTAGGAGACAGGATCAGCACTGCAGGCAAATTGAAAAGTAAAACTAAATGCTTTGATATTTTTTTTTTCCTCATGCTTTTAAGAAGCTGATGCTGATATTCAGTAGTCTTTAGAACCAAGTTGAAATTGAACAACTAAATTGATATTCATGTGAGGAACACTTTGACTTGAATTTCCTTGGAGGCAAAACACTTTCTTAGTCCTCTTAGCTGAGGACTTGCCCTGTCTGCTGTTTACTGGGGTAGTCTGCTTTTTTTTCTGGTTAGAGTGTGTATTTTAGGTAAATGGGCTAGTGCTTCTACATTTTCTTAGTATAAGCTGATATATTAATTAAAAGAGAAGTGTTTTGTAGAATTTCCTTTGATAGCTGTTAGCATCATTGCTTACACAGTGAATACTACACAGATACTATCAGTTTGTCACATATGCATCTTACATAAGAAAAATGAATGTTCCTGTTCCACAGCCCTAATTTCTGACAGATGTTCCTTACCTCAGTAAATATTATAATCTGATTGGCATTACTTAAAATGCATTATTTTATATAAATGGTACTGAGATACCTACTTGATGAGCTGTATTTATAAAACGTTGAAAGTACTTGGTATTAAGTATACTAGAGACATATTTAACTTCCCCAAGTTTGATTATTTTAGTGCTTGCTTTGTACCTTCTGTTCTATCCCTGTTTTCTCCTTCCCCCAATGGGAAGTTAGGAGTTTATGACTTCAGGACTTTCTCAAGGACACTGATTTTATTCTTTTGAGGTTTTTTTTTTGTGCAGAAAATCTGATGGCGTTACATGAAAGAACAGAGTGAGCACATGTCTACTGGTTACTTCTTATAAGTAAAAATTAAGGTTTGGGTTTCTGGAAAAAAATAATCAGCATCAAAGAAGCACTTGGTTTATTTTGAAAAATAATTTCAATGTAAAATACTGGCTGATCTCTAAAATGGAATAAATTTCTTATGCCATATACCACTTGAGTTTTGCATTCATTTTGTAGGCTAATATTATGATGAGAATGTATGTCCTTGAGGAGAATGATTACAACACCGTCATCAATAAGGACAGCTGTAACCAGCAGACAGTATCTCTTGACACTTGGATTGATAGTCTGTATTAGTCTCCTCTTGTAAAAGTATAAAGAAAAATGCCAGTCCTCACATTCTGTTTATTAGACTTCTCCTCAGTAATGCACTTACCAGTTGATATTTAAAGAGTTTTGTCTTCATGAATAAGACTGAATATAGGCCTTACCACTTTAACATCTTAAAGGTTTGTTGGTTTTTTTTTTAGCTCTTTTTCAGCAAAATATTTCTATGGAATAAATGTAGGCATTCTCTGTTTCACACCCTAAAACACAGACCAAACCAAATCGTAGGGAAAACTACTAAAGTATCTGCAGCTTTCCGTTTGGTAACTGAACCAGACTGACTTGCTCAAGGTCATTGTGGGAGGAGGGTGAAAGCAGCTTTCCTGCACTGGCTGCTGCAAGCTTGAACCAGAAGGGCACCTGTCCTGTGTCTGTGTGTCTTCTGTAGGCACAAGTATGCTAATTTAGGTTCTAAATATTACTATAGCATGTTTTGCTTTATTATTGAAGGTAAATATAAACAGCTTTGTTGCTGGAAGCGTTTAGCTGGCTGCGTAGCACTTAGAGGCTTTGAAAACTTTATGGTGGGGGGAAGGAAGGCATCCAGGCATGTCTTCAGTTCCCTTTGGCTTTCTTCAGCCCCAGAAAGAGCTTTGTGCCTGAGCAGTGATGCAGAACATCTGATGGGCCTGCTTGTGGCCTAATCACTCTCTCTTTTTTTTTTCCCTCCCCCCCTCCTCTGGTGAATATTTTTTTTTTCCCCTCTGTTAAATACAGAAGAAAACAATACTTCATAAATACAGTTGCTTGGGTTTTCTTTAAAGAGTTTTGACAAACACAGCTGTAGTTCTGCAGAAGTAGTGGTAAGGAAGTGTAGTTAAACACGGGCTGCAGCTGAGTGCTTGCTGCTACCAGTAGGCAGATAGGTTACATTGAAGGCTGCTAGCTTTAGATTAGTTCCATTTTGGTTGTAGTCTTGGATGAGTCTTATGCCTTACTGCTGAGGGCTAAGAGTCAGAAAAGATTACCAGGGAATATATGAAGAGTTTATATATTACAGTGTGGCCCTTGTTCCTGTTGATTTCTGATACATATTTTAGTTGAATCACTTTTCAATAATTTTTCTGAAAACTTGTTAGGAATAAAATAGATATTTTCCTTTTCTTCTGTAAATATATATATTGCCTGAACATTGCGAAACACAGATGTTTATAAACATGTATTGACACACCTTTAAAAGGAGGAAAAAAAAATACCAAACCGCCCACCCTTTGCAAACCGTTTTGATGTTCCCTGCTGCAAAGCTAAGAAACAAATGCCATGCAGCATGTGGTGCGGATGTTTTTGGGGGACCTTTGGTTGTTTGATGAGCACTATAGAAAGAAGCCCTGGTTTTAGAGGAGGGCTAGATGGGAGGGCACAAGTTGCTCTATTTGCCCTTTATTGAAGGCAAAGGAGCGCTGCCAGGGTTCTTCAATCTGGCAGCTGTGAAGGGAGGCAAGGGGCGTGATGTAGGGTGTAACCCCAAATCCTGCAGCAGCTTCTGGAAGTTCATGCGGTTTTAGGGAGCAGAGTTCTTTCTCGCTACAGCCATGAGCAAGTATCGATACAAAACGAAAAGCGATGCCAACGTTTGAGGGCCTGGGGAGGGGGAGGGTGGGAGGGAGGTGGGATTTGGTGGAGCAGCCGCGGGCGCTGGGCCCCGGGCGGGCTTTGTATGGGGCTTCATTGTGCCGAGCCGGGCCAAAAAACGGTCGGGGGAAGCACATCCCCAGGCACGACCCGGGTCAGGCTTGATTTGCAGCTCAGTCCCTTTCAGCGGCGGCTGTCAGTTTGGTAAACAGGAGGCTGCCGGGTGACTTGAACAGAAGGGGGAGATTAGCATATTAATGTGGCGCTTGCTAATCGCCTCCCCGCCTCCCTCCCCGCCTCCCTCCGGAGCCAAGGCAGGAGTGCGGGCACCCACGCTCACTCCGCTGCCTCCTCCCGGAAAAAAAAAACAACCCAAGGATGGTCCGGGTTTTTAACAGCCGAGCCGTGAGAAGATGAAGCAGCGGCGCGGGCTCCCCCCGCCCCCAACGCCGCCGCCGGAGCGGGCAGCCCCGGCCGTGCTTCCACCGCTGCCGCCGGCAGGTGAAGGCGCGCAGCCCGCCCGAGGGTAGCGGCTCGTCTCCGTCGCTGTGCATCCAGCGCGCTCGGGCAGGCCCCGGCCTTCCTTCCTTCCTCTCCCTTCCCCTCCCTCCTGCCGCCGCAGGAGCTCCGGGATCGGGGCGTCGTATGCCGGAGCCCGGCGTCAAACTCCATCGGGCGGTGTGTATGTGGTTGCTGCAGGCGGCAGGCCAGCGGGCCCCGAAGCGAGCAGGTGCTGTCTGTATGGAGAAAAGCGGCTGTAGCCCATTCCCGATATGCTGGGCTAAAGGTACACGTACCTGGTGGTTTTTTTTTCAACATGTTTTGTTTTCCCCGCTGTGAATTTGGCGTTTCTACCACCTGTGGGTCTGTGGGTTGTTTCCTATGAAAGGAAAAAGGAAAACTGGAAAGTAAAACATCTTTTATTCCGGTCATGTGCCTGTAATGTGAATTAGTCTGCAAGGTCTTCTTTCACCTGACATCTATAATGTTGGTTTTTTCTCCTTGTTGTTGGCTTTTTTTGTTTTTTTGCATTTGAGAATTATTTGTAACGAACGAGTACTTGAGCTCTTTGGCTTTTACTTCTGCTGGTGTAAAGTTCTGATGGCTTAGGTTTTGATCTCTCTACGTTTCAGACTCCCACAAGTGTAAATCTGCTTTCATTTACCTTTGGGAAGAAACGATTTTTAAGAGGAATATTTTTGTTTGATTTCTTGCCACTGCTGTTATTTACCTCCCAAAAAGAAACAGTAACTAGCGACAAAGCATGCATTTATTACAACGAGAGTGTTGGACTTGAAATTGAGGCTTAACAATACTTAGATGGACATGTGAAACTCACTCACGTGGTTCTGTTAATTTGCATCCGAAGACATTAATATTTACCCTGTTATAATCTAGAAGGTATTTGTTAATGTTGTGAGTGAGAGTGTGTATATTTTCCTATATACCACAGGGATTAAGCTGGAAATTCTGTTGGTAGCCAAAGAATCAAATCTTCCTTAGATGGAAAACAACTGTTAAAGGTCGAGGGTTGCTGATTGTAAGCATAACTTTCATCGCGTTCACTTTCATTTCAATGTGCTTTCTTTTTTGGAAGAGATACTGGCAGTAAAGCATTGCGTCACTGTGATCTTGGATCACAGAGGCAGTTGCTTCAGGAGTTCAGGGGAAATGTATCTGAACTAAGGGTTTGGTAGGCGGAGCTGATGATTAGTTGTCTTGGAAAACATAACAGTACGTTTGTTTAGAATTTGTATTGTCTCATTATTTGGAGGACACACAAAGCAGCATTTAATACTGTCTTTGTCTTGCATGCTTTCTGTACCACCCTAAACTGTTCAGGATAAGCTAATATTTGCCACAGATTGACACGTTACAGTGGCACATGTAGTAGAAATAAGTTGTGGAACTTGAACACCACATACTGCTGATGTCTCATAAAGTTCAGGATTTGTCAGTTCACTGGGATATTAATAAATAACAGTAACTGGGAACAAAGCTAAAACAAAGCTGTGCTTTGCTTTTTAATGCAACTTGTTTACCATGTAGGCAAACCACAACCATGTCTATTCCTCTGTGTCATAAACTGGATAACAAAAATATTAGATGAAACTGAGATTCATCTGCTTGGAAGGGTCAGAGTGAAGGTGTTTCCCCAAGACTAGCTTTAAAAAAGGACGGAAGACAAATATATTCAAACCAAAAGCAATTTGTTACCATCTGTTG
Source organism: Urocolius indicus (assembly GCA_013401255.1). Taxonomy (NCBI): domain Eukaryota; kingdom Metazoa; phylum Chordata; class Aves; order Coliiformes; family Coliidae; genus Urocolius; species Urocolius indicus. The sequence goes on along the minus strand of WBNH01010513.1, from coordinate 250,833 downwards.
TTAAAGCTGGTTTGTATTGGGGGTATCAGCTTTCTGCCTCCTGCTCCAGCAGCAGAAGATGACTACGGCAGGGCTAGCTGCTGCTTGCAGAAGACGGCTGTATTGGGTAAAAGGTATCAGTTCCCCCTCACCCACACCAGAAACTAAAATGAATGAAAAATGATACATCCTTCTGCCCGTAGTTGCATGTGAAGTGTTCTCAGAACATAACTTTAGGGAAGATCACTTACCCAGCCTCCTCTGCCCCGAAATGGAGAACAGCCATGTAATCTCTTTTTATTCCTGTTGCGGGGAGAAGGGGGACACCAGGAGTTGCATAAGAGGACAAAGGCACCAGCATCCCTGCAGCTGCCAAATGGGAGGATTTCTAGAATAAGCTACATCTCAACCTCCAAAAAAAAAAAAATAGGACAGATGAGAAATAGCTTGTGCTATATTTGTCAATTGAATGATGGCCATGCCTTAGTTGATGAATACTCTGTGTACTGTTCACCACCCTAACCTTAGGGAAATGAAACGGATCTGGCCTACTTTGATAAGAGTTGTGAGATATCTACAGTCCAAGAAAGGTAATATATTAATGAGAGAAACGTTTACTTTGAGAAGCTTTATTCTTGTTTTTTGGTTTTTCTGTTAAAGCTTTGGGTTACTTGCAGCAAAAGTTGATAAAACTTTAAAAAGTATTTATAATGTTTTAAAATGTGATCATGATGTGTGTGTTTTATTAGCCATCATTTCTTTCTAAATGATCTGTTTTCTTTCTGAATGTGACAGATGAAGCTTTTGGTGTATTAGGTGAGATTTTTCAGCAGTCGGTCTTTGAAAATGCTTTGAAATGTTTAGGTCTATGTGCACACAGGGTGTGCTGCTGCTTTTTTTTAATGTTGTTAAATTGAAAATCACTCTTCCTATCAATACTGTGTGATGACCTCATTGCAGCCAGTTATATGTGCTCTGTCTATAGGACTGCATCAAAAAACAAGACCCTTCCTTTCTTCATAAAGTACTTGTGTAATCTGTGTTGCCAGGTTTTGCCTCCTCTTCATACTAAAGTTCAATCTAAGTAGCGTTACTGAAATCAATAATTCAGTCTGGATCTACATACTCCAGATATGAGAATATTTTGGTTGGCAAATGAAGAGAAAGTGTGTATTTTGTTTACTAGCATGTTTCTCCTCTACAAGCAAGTCTATATTACTGTAGTAGCAATAGAAGTAAGACATTTTTGGCTGCTCTCTTCACACCCCTTCCCTTATTAAGTAATTTGAAACTTAAGATCTCAATTCTTGTGGAATAAACAGCCTCAAGCTCTGTTACAGCTTCAGGGGACACTGAAGTGGGTGTCTTTGGTTTCTGAGAAGGCAGTGCTTGTTTTCCAGCTAGGGACTGAGAATTTGCTGGACTGAGCCTTAAAGATCTTTTACAACCAAAACGGTTCTGCGATCACACAGGGATGTTTTATTTCTGACTGTAACAGTAGAGTGGAAAGTAATTGTGGATCATGAAAAACTTTTCACCAACATCTCTAATTTTTGGTAAGATTATTAATGGTATAATGTCCTGTACTTTGATTTAGATACCTCTGCTAGTAAAGCTTTTTCCTCAAGTTTTGTGTGACAAGCATTTTAAGCTTACAAAATAATTCAGTGAAAGCAATGTAAATGTAAGTTTAGTTGAATAGTTCTGCTGTATAGCTGTAAGTTATCCACCTCAAGAAGGAGGAAGTTTCTTTAATGTGAAGAGTTCTGCTTAATAATTTATGAACAATAAATTGGCATGATGTGAAGTGCATGTCATAGGAGTAGTTCGTTAAGAATGATCACAGTTCTTGATTTTAGCCATTCTATCTAACGTGGAAAGGTCTATGTTGTCTTAAGATAATCAAGCCCAATTCAGTCCAAAACCTTTTCTTGATTTAAAAAAAAAGATTCAAGCTAGCTGTGTTGCAAAATGTATTTAGTCAACTGCAGGGGAGTCTTACCCTATTTATTGCAGTCCTTTTCAAGTGCTAAGCAACTCCATGTTAAATGTTCAGGGTTTTTTTCTGATGAACCTTGCTGCTGTAGGAGGTGTGTTCAGATGGAAACTGTTGGTGATATATTGTGTATAAGCAAAATATTTGGATACGTAAGAGAAGTTAAAGGCTATTTCTCCTACATCTTGGTTTCATAAGTTTCTACTGTTTTGATAACAGTAATACTTGGGTGATGATTTCTAGTCCAACAGACATTTAGATGTTTAGGTGACAGGTAATTACTAAAAGGGACATGGTAGTAGAACACAAAGAAAAGAAAGTTGCCTATGAAGGTAAGCAGGTAAACAGTCTCTAAAGCAAAGTTTCTTCCCTTTTTTTTTTTTAGACGCTGATACTGTATATATAACATGGAACTATAATACCTCATTTGTATTAGGAAGGAAGAAAGCCCTTCTTCTAGCATGTGTGTTCTGCTGCATCTTTTAGAGTTTCACTTGAGGAGCCTGGAGGGAAGCACCTCTCCTTGCACTTAATCTATAGATGTAGTTTGGGAATGTCATAAAGTGCTTTTCCCATGGTTTCTGAGGGCATAACTGATAGTCAGTTCTTGACATCAGCCAGTTCCTTATGAGCCATAAATTTGTGTAAACTTTTGTTAAACTTTATATTAACTTAGTGACTGAAGGTGTGAGATTTGCTAAAGCATCTGATACGTTGGCTCATGTCAGCCTGGGTTTTTGTTGGAAATCTTTGTAAGCAAAACCAGTGCAATCTCATCAAACCTGTAATTTTCAAAGTCAGTTTAAAAACAATGCCTGTGCATATTTAAAAGTGAAAAGAAGTCTGGAAAAGCCGTTTGGATTTTTTCCCTTCTGTTGTGTGCAGTAGATTCAGGTGTTCTCCAAAATGTATAGGAAGTACTAAGCTCTGAGGGTACCCATGCATTTCCCCCAGGGGGGTTTGTTTCTTATTCAAAGACTACTAAAATAAAAGATGGAGCTTGAGATATTTTTCCAAGAAAGGAAAGTGATTGTTTTAAGCCTGGGGGAGCATTTGGTGTTCCCTGTGTAATGGAGATGTGTGATCTTATCAATTGTAGCACCTAGTAATGAACCACTGTAGAATTAATTTCTGAGCTGTCTGAGAGTACCTGAGACTTCGGCAAGGAAACCAAAATGTGTTAAACCTCCTTTTGAAGATGCATTAGAAGAAAACTGAAGAGCAAAGCCTGAAAGTCAGCATTTAAGAGTGGTGCATTGGTTGAAACAATGCATTTTCACTGCAAAGTCCAACAGGAGTTTATGGCCTAAGAGCTTTCACATTCAATTTATAGCTGATATTTTTTTACCACAAGTCACATAGTGTGTGTGCATGTGTTTCATGCACAGAGACTCAGCATCACCTTCCTTACCCACTCAGCCTGGCAACAGTTGAAGTATTTCAAAATTAGCATCCTTAGATACTGAAGATTTTCTTACCTGTTTCTGATGCTTTTTTTTAAGTGAAATTGAACAATGCTAAAACTGATCTTCATGCACACCTTTTGTTTGAAGGGCTGTTGTAATTAACTAAGCTTTTCTGACTGCTGTTACGTTTGTAAGAATTAGATCAGCTTGTCTCAATCCTTTTGCTTGCCGAATTGTTGTTTAATGAAATAGCTTCAAATTCATGTAAATGATTTGATGTGTCAGCAAAGAGTATGTAGATTTCAATCAATTACTACTCTGAAAATACCCCTCACTAGTATCCTTAAATTCATGACCTGATACAAATTTGCTGATGATGATCTATTAAACACTGGAGACTGATAAATACTATCAGATAACAGTAGGCAAGTCTGTACAAGCTATTGAGTTCTATAAACTAGCACAGCCAAAACCAGTCAGACAAAAAGAAATGTCTCCCTAAATTTATTACAACAAGCTTAAATACAGCACGTTGTGAATGTATTTGATTATAGCCCTCATGAAAGTTGTAGCATTCATTTCATTGTCCTGTAAAATAAATGAGATCAGGATGATATCTACCGTTCGATCCACATTGAGAATTAATGATGACTTTTTATGACACCTTGTAAAGGATGGGGATTGCTGAGGTTATTGGAGTTACTCGTGGTTGTCCAGGAGTTATGGGACACTTTATTTACTGACATAGAGGAAGAGGGTTGGAATTTTCTCTTCTGATATTCAGTGTAGCTTAGAAAAGATGTTAGGAAAAGTATTTCTGGATGGAATTTGGTCATGCTGAGTCATTTCATTGAAAAGAATATGTAAACAAGCTCTTTTTTTTTCACTTGATAACCAAAGTTTGTTTCTTGGCCAGAAGCAAGACTGCTTATTACTTTTCCCAAGCACCATCACTGCTCACAGTGCTTATCTTGCCAATGATTTTGAATCCATAAAACTAAGCACTAGGGGTTTGCTTTCTCTGTTTTTTGTTTGTTTATATTGGACTCACTCTACAGAGTATTGTCCCCTGCTTTATAGAGGAAATCTCTAAGGAAAAAACCTTTTTCCATGGCCCAAGTCTCCTCCTCTTGAAGCACAGGAGGAAAATCAGTGTGTGATCATCAGTTCTGCCTTTACATGATACAGCTGCTCACAGCAACTGAAAACACTTCAGTGAAGAGCTGTGGAGGTGTGTCCTATCAGCAGATGAAGAGTGTGAGAAACTGAAGTGTGACATTTTGAGAAAGCAAGCTAAGCTTTAACTTCCAAATGGAAGTGCTGCAGAACTACAGAGTCTCTTATCAGAGGAAATGAAATAGTCGTAACTTCTCTGCATCCTGTGTTTGATGGTTTATCTTGCATTAGCTCAATGTCCAAAACAACGATGGAACGGTTTTGCATCTCAGCCTTGTACAAACTTGTAGAAGACGCAGATCATCTTCACTGTCATGTTCCATACAATATGTGGTGCCCTGGGGTCGTCTGACAAATGGTTAGAGAATGGTAGTGCCTGCATTTCCATGCCTGCTGCTTTTTTTTTCCTGTTTCCTGTAAGTATTTGGCCTAAGCCAGTTCTACTCAAAATTGCCAGTAAAACCAGACTTCTCTTTATTGAAATGATACTACTTCTTGAAGCTAAACTAATTACTCCATTGCCAGCATTTGGTCATGGATTGACACATTGGTTGAGTTTTCTCCTTTAAGTGTAGAAAGGTTATTGTAGCAAAGAACTTGTCCATCACAAGCAGTTGCAGGCTGAGTAATGCTTTGCAGTCCTGTTAAATCTGTATTCCTAGTGAGGAGGATGGGAAGGAACTGGATGTGTTTCTGAAGCTTCTCAACTAGCTTCTGAAAATAGCAAGTAATAAAAATTTAAGCTGTTCTCATAGGCTTTCTGCTATTAAGTTTGCAATTCAGCAATGATCTGCTGTCTTTGCTGATCTGGGGAGATACTGGTAGGAGTTGTATTCCTGAAATCCTAGTGTGTTCAACTCAAAGAGGGTTTTGTCTAGTTTGTGACATGATGGTTGGTCAAGATAAACTGAAGAAATGCAACAAAGATACTTTAGAGCAGAGCAGCCTTTTCAATTTGATTGTAATGGCTGATTCCCATACCACAGCTTGCATTGCCAGTTGACTTGAACAGCAGCTTTTTGTCCATTCAGGTGTTGGATTGCAGTGATCTCCAACCATACTGACAGAATTAAAAGGTCTCTGATGGTTGTATATATCTATACCAATCAATATGGAAGCATATCCCTGCTCTAGGTATCCATCCTAACCTTTTACCAGATGCCAAGGAGTTGTTTATCTGTTCGTTACCAGTGCACTGCTGATTGCTTATGCCACTTCTGTCATGACTGGCAAAGAAATTGAGGATTTGCACCCAAACCTGCTCAGCTGTTGTGAGCTTGGTGCCTTCTGTACAGAGGTGGGATGGGCAGATAGCAGAGGTGCTGGTCAGCTCGTCTGTTAATGATTTGTAAACTTACTGTTCTTTCTAATAATAAAGAAGTTTTTTGCCCAGTTACAATGGGAGGACTTAATGCCTGGGGTTTTCAGAGGAAGGAGAATGTCATTGCCATGTTCCTGTTCAGCCCTTATTTTAAAATAAGGGACTTACACCTTTGTACTTTTGCTACTGAATTCCTTCAGCCACATTGTATTTATGGTTTCTATATACACACACACAGTAGTATATAATATATGTAATATTTTTATATGATACATATAAATGAAATAGATGGCTACAAACCATAATTAGTGCTTGGGTAGGAAAATAGTCTCTCTTCCAAAGTTGTCTGGAGGGTTGTGAAAGCTCTGATTTGATCAGGTGTTAAAAAATGTTATGCTGGTTTTGAATACACGTAGTTGTGCTGAAACAAGGCACGTGTGTGACCTGCACTGGGCAGTAGTGTTGGATGTGATGTTTGGAGCACCAAGTTTAGACATGCAAACATAATTTAAATATGTTCATGTAAATCTGGAAGTCCAGTAAGAATTCATTTGGAAAATTATCTGTCACATCTTGTTTCTTCTCAGATCTCCCTATTGGAAACTGGAATGTTTGATACTGTTTGTAAGACGGGACCATAGTTGGGAGTGTTTACGAGTATAGACATGTCCAAAATACTAGTTCTAGGATTTTCACCTTCATTTATCTCCAGTTAGTTTACTCACTTGTGTAGCTGTGATAGCCTGTGCATCTTCAGAATGAGAGATGAAACCAGCTTAGAAACTTACACTGACATCTCTTCTGTCTTCAGTGTGATATTAGGCAGTTCGGAGCTTCGTATGAACACACTGTACCTGGAGGTGTAAAAAGAAGAGGGCAGGCAGGAGGCAGAAAACAAAAACTCAGCTTAAAATGGCTTTAGTTGTCTGTTGAGTGTGCTTGCCACTATTTAAGCTGCCGATAAGATCTGATGATTTACTTTAATGCTTCTTTAAAAGAGCCTCAGTAACTGATCCCTGAAGCCAGTCAGTATATTCCTGCTCAGGGATGGGAACATAAAGAAGAAATTGAGTAAACTTCAGTTCTTTTGGAGGGAGTTCATTTAGGGGAGTGAGAGCTGTTCCCTTTCACTAGTGTGGATGGCACCTGGACAGAGGATGTGACAGTTACATGAAGTTCAGTTTGGTTTCCATCTCTGTAGTACACATGATTCATCGGCCCTGGAATAATCACACAATTTGTCTATAACTTTTTGCAACTTAATATAAAATTCTTAGAGGGAATATTTTTCCTCCTTTATGTAAGAGTCTCTTTATCTAATCTACGCTCAATTTATTAACATTGCGCCAGTTCTGTTGGAAATGAAATTACTGTCTTATTCTTTTCTGTCAGTGGAAAAGAATATTTCTTGGAGCAAGCAGTAGATAAGACGTCAGCTATCGCCTTTCTGTGCTTGCAAGGACAGTCAACCTACTGTAATGCAATAAAATTGCTCATAAAGTTTGTCCTTTGTGACTGACTGAGCAGTCTTTATGGGTTTGTAGGGCCAGGTCCTTTCAGATGTTTAAGTCTTTGTCCTTCCTTCTCTGTGTGCACATAACTTGTTCCAGTGCTTATCGTCCTGACTGTAAATACACTTGTCTATGCAAAACTCCTGGAAATCCATGGGATTGGTCACTGTTTTGTAAAATTAGAGCCATACTGAAGAAGCGTGAATCCTGAACACACCAGGTTGATGACTCTCTAATTATGACATATGTTTTCTTTTATATAGGTGGTACAGTATCATTTGGCACTGAATTTTTAGATGGACTCTTATTTTTGGCTTTGACTGCTACTTTGTGTTCTTTTCCCTTTCACTCATGCCATGGAAAGACTGTTTGTTTTGTCACTGTGAACTGTTTTGTTTAGCATGTAAGAGTAGATTACATAAAGTTTATAATAACTTGATGCATAAGTTCAGAGCATTCTGTCAAAACAATGTGTTTTAAGGAATATTCCCAAGGTAACTTGTTACATGTTTCTTTAGTTTTCTTGCATTAAAACAAAGAGGGAATTTAAGCTTCTCCTGCAAGATGTCCTGGAAGAACTGACAAATCTTATCCAAAAGAATTTCTTTGCAAAGACCTTATATTCATACATACAACTTTTAAATGCCCTATTAAATGAAGTATCGAGGTAAATCTTCAAGTTTAATATGAAATATATGTTGAGCAGCTCTATATTCTCTTCTTAATTAAACTCTGAAAGAACAAATGCAGCTCTAAAATTGCATCTAAAATCTAGAAAGTGAAGAATAAAGTATTTTATCCTGGATATTTGTCTGCTATATAAAAACAATTCTAATTTAAGTTACTTCTAAAATATCAATTATTTTGCAGGTGACAAAACGAAACAATCAAAGGCAGACTCACTTGCTCTGTGAAATATTCTGCAGCTGATGAAAATGCAACGATCATGTTTGAGACAAATGCTGAGCATCTTTAGAAGCCGTACTTAGACCTTTACTGGGAAATAGTTAAGAGGTTAGATGTGCTTATGCAACTATTGACTGGGCCAGGCATGTTTCAAATTAACCTTTTTCCTTCACATTTCATTGTAGTTACTTGTAGTTACAAATAGTCTGGCCAAAAAGTTACTTTTAACAGATAATGTGGTGTTTCCACCACCTCTTTAAATTCTGATCCCTCTTTAAATTCTGATTCTGATCAGGCTGAAGCTTTGTAGATGTTACCATAATAGTTAACTATCAGATGCTTTATTGACTATGGTGCAAATTAGAGGTGCTTATCACCATCTGTCTTGTACCAGATGCAAACAAGCCTTACTTGTCTGTCCTGTTCTCCAGCAATTTTGACTACTTCTGGCCCTATCTAAAGTACTGGAATTAAGAACTTTATTGGTGAGAGTATATCCCATGTTACACCCTATTCTTAGTACCCAAACTACTCTCTGTTCTGTTAGTAAACACTCTGCTCCTAAAAAATGAAAACTGTAGTTACTTAAAGCAACGAGGTAGTGCCTTTAAAGCCTTCAACTCATGCGCTATTTAATATGAACCCAAAGTCAGGAGATGCTTCAACTTTTAATAGTAGGAGTCTCTGTCAAGTATCTTTTGAAAATGTGTTCAATATTTCACAAGTGTACTTTCCATACCTCATTATTCATTCACATGCATTTTATAATAGCTTCTAAGGGCACCTTTCAAAACGTAACATTAGATGAGTGTTTAACGAATCCTTTATTATATATTAGATCATGACAGTTGTCCAGTTTGCAAACATTTCAGACCAAGAGATGACTACAAGAAAACATTGTTCCACTGTCATGAACTACAAGAATAATCTTAATGATAAGCAGATTATGTGTGTCTGTGGTCTTGCATTTAACCTATTACTTGCAGTATTTCAAAGTCTGTTATAGAAACAAAACTCTCAAGTTTAGCAAAGCCATTACTGAAAAAAACTTTTACTACATCTTAGTCATGAAAATAACATTCAGTTTCCAATCTTTATTTAACAGCATTTAGCATCAGAAGCTCAAGAGTGGACTGCAAATGATTCCTGCAGCTGTACTTTTTCAGCAGTGTCACCAGAACATAGCTCTCATTTCTCGCCTTTTTCTGGGTGCAGAGGATGATGGTTTCAAAACCAAACCTCCACCAAAACAAATAACGAACAAAAAGTCTAAACTACTTTATTCTGTTTTAAGTATAAGTAGCTAAAACATTTAAGCAATAGGAGGCCACAGGAGGGAAGTGAGTGCTGCAGAGTCAGGAAGAGTGGGTAAGGAAAGGCTTGACATGGAGGGAAGGTAACAAGCTCCACAGCTTTGTTAATGCCAAGGACAAATGGATTTGGTTAAGTTTGTTCAGCAAGCCTGTGTTGGCAACTTATTGCCTTTGAAAATGAACATCTCTACAAATCTATTCTTCAGAAACAATCATATGTTCTGTAGCTTCTTACAGAGGCAGATCTGAGAAACCAGACTTAGAGTACTTTAATGGTAATTGAACATTAAACTGCACATGGGAACTTGAACTGTGTGCAGAAGAATCTCTGACTATTTAAAAAAAAAAAACTCAGACTTGGAAAATATTGCATGAGTGATGGCCCTTTTTATTTTGGTTTTTGCTTTTTATTTTAAAGGTTTATATGAATACTTCCAAGGATCAGAATATACCACGTGGGCTTTTCTACTGCATTCATACATGTGCTTTTTTTTTTCCTAGCAGTTTTCTGATTTCACTCTTTCAAGACAATTGCCGAAATGTTATTTGACTTTTTTGTTTTCTAACTTGATGCCAGTCTTTTCCAAGCCTAGAAATCATCTTGCACTGGCAGCTATTTACTTGATAAACATAAGTTTACAAAACATCAGGCATGAGGCAGCTCCTAAAGCTGGTACATCTGTATTTTCATCTGTACATTCTGGAAGCACTAAGGGTCAGATTTTGGCTTCAATGGTAGAGGTCAAATATTAAGCTTTAATGGATGTTTTCAATGCTAAAGCGATCTTTTCTCTTTGACTGTGTCTCCTGTTGTCTGCAGTCTATCCTCCTTGTGTTTCTTCAGTCCTTACTGCCCTAGAGACTTGTACAGAGTCTTTTAATAGCCATTCATGCACTTCTTGTCCATACCTTTCTCAATTTGCAGCTACCATCTGCCTCCACAGTCTGTTGTCTACTGTCTCCTGTATAGAAAAGAGATTTTGACTGATACTAATTAGGGGATTAGTTTAGGGCTCAGTTTATCCATTGCCATGGATTTCGTAAGTATGGTTCTTATGTTCAGGTATAGTTCAAGTTCTCTGCTGGAGTCTCAGCTCTTTGGGGTTCTCCTCACATGGCATGCTGGTGTATTGTGGATGGGTCACTTCTCCCAAGTAACAGTGACAGGACATGAGGAAATGGCCTTAAATTGCTCCAGGGGAGGTTTAGATTGGATATCAGAAAAAAACTTTTTGAGTGAAAAGGGTTGTCAAGCCCTGGCACAGGCTGCTCGGGGAAGTGGTGGAGTCATGGCAGTGCTGGAGTAACAATTGGACCTCATCTTAAGCGTCTTCTTCAATGCAAACAATTCTGTGATTCCATGCTGAAGATCCTAGATACAGCACCCCTTGCTTTTAATAAGCACCGACAGAACATCTGCCCTGTTACAAAGATCCTGAAGACCCAGTTTCAGGCTAAAATTAGCAATGCAATGAAATATTGTATCCTTTGATTGAAATGGGAATAATGACACAAAGGAATAAAATAGTAAAGCTAGCTACTGTGCTAGTTTGCACAGGAGTTTGAGTGACAGTAGGTACCCCTGACCTGTGTAGTTTTGCTGCATGAATAGTGGAGTGTGTGTTTACCACAGCTGAACAGTGTTCTGGTTTTGTATGGAAATTTATTTAATTTCACATGTGTGAAAGCACCTTTTGAAAGAGATTGTTTCTGTTTTCTGTCTACTATGAAGTGCTTATTTGAGGAGTTAAAACATACAAAGAGCACAGATTGCAAATATCTTAAGAAATCTTTGCTTCCTGAAGCTCATGTGCAAAGGTGTTTTAGTTACCAGATCCTCTTGTAACTGCTTATACATTCAGGCCAAGTGAAACTCAGGCTTTAAAAAAATTGCATGTGGTGAAATAGCCTCCCAAACGAATATTTCTCTACATTCAAATAGGGATTGAAAGAAGTTGAGATTGATAGCTCCACTTGGATTTTCTTAGAGAAATAAATGTCTTGTGTGACACCAGCTCAATTTATTACCACCTGCTGTTTCTGCAAATGGTCAGATTTTTGTACACAAATTGCATCTTTCATCACCATGATATGGTGGGGAATTGATTTATTGCTTCCAGAGAATAGAAACAATATAAAGTAAGTTTCATCTTCAAGGCTTCTTAGTGCTGTGATCAAATACACTTTAAAAGATGCAATAAATTCTTGTGGAGGTAGTGAAACCTGCTTACCTGATTTCTTCAGATGTGCCCTAGTTTCTTGACCATGAAGATCTTAGACCAATCATTCCTTGTGTCCTTTGATAACCTTGTGTGGTGAGGGATGGCACACCATTGTGGCACACTAAATCTGTCATAAAGCTTGTGTTCCTTGGCAACCTGATGGGCTGCCAAAGCACGTGCCAAGGCTGAATTTTACTACTGACTTTTTCAGAATGTATAGCAATTGAATTACTTGATATTTTTCATCTTATTCCAAGTTGTTTGGAATTAGATAACTGTCAGTAACTAATATCTGACTTTTCAGGTGGTAGGAGATAAACTGGGTGAAACAATGCAAAGAATTCATAGAATCATTTTAGATTGGGAAGACCTTTAGTATCTGATGCAACTATTCCCCCAGCACTGCCACAGCCACCATTAACCCGTATCCCTCAGTGCCACAGCTACGTGGCTTTTAAATCCCTCCAGCGATGGGGATTCCACCACTGCCCTGAGCAGCCTGTGCCAGTATCTAGTGACACTCTAAGTGAAGAAATTCTTCAGACCTCCTTTGGTCCAACCTGGGACCATTTTCTATTGTCCTGTCACTTGTGACTTGGGAGAAGAGACTGACCACAACCTTCTGCCAGTGAGCTGTGGAGAGCAAGTCTTCAGACTGACCACCCAGAGTTTCTTCAGCTGCTCCTGATATGACTTGGGCTCTAGACCCTTTACCAGCTTAATTGCCTTTCTTTTGACATGTTACTTGAATAGAACAGGCTGAGGCTGTTGTGGCAAACACTGTTGTGCAAAGCATGGTGTAGTTTTGACCCAGGATGACCCCTCTCCTGGGAGAGCAGAGGGGAGAGGAAGACAGTGGCTTACGACTATTCTTGAGATGTTCTAGCATGATTTCTTCCATAATTTGAAGTGACAAAAGCAATGATACTTGTAGCATGACTTCTCTAGCTGTAGACGACTGACCCCTGTTCTGCTGGGCTCCAGTTAATTGTTCTACCACAGACCAATATCCTATCCTTTGAAGTTTTAAGTTTCTTTCTTCCACACAACTTTGTTGAAGGAAATGCTAACATAAAGTTATTTCAACAGGTTAATACCTAGCTTAGAAATGGCTTTTTTTTTTTTTTTCTTGCTTAAAAACTTAAGGAGAGAGTGATTGGTTGGAAGTCTGGGTCTTAATTGCAGCTGTGTTACTGCCTTCAACTGAGAAACTGTTGGAAATGGTCCTAGGAAAAAAAAAAGGTAGTTTTTCTAAAATCAGTTGTTTGGTGAGCAATTGTCTGTCTCCTGTCCCCATTTACTGCATGTTGTTGAAACACTCATTCTGAACTCTGTTTTGTGGGTGGGATGTGGGGAGGTGGAGATATATAGAAGCATGATCTCAAGAGTTTGTAATTAGGAGAATTGTTATAGTTAGCCTAAATTGAGCTTCCATTCAATCACTTGAATAAAAATCACCTTATTCTTCATATCTACCTATATAGTAGAGGCTGTAATTCCTGGCTTTGGAAAACACTTGGGCCAGAACAGGCTGAAACAAAACTTCTTGCAGGTCATGGAATTTTGTCATAGGCCATTGTCGTGCAATACAACTGCATAACTGTTCTGCTCTTTTCCTCTTGAGCACTTAAGTGCCTGGTTAAAAGTGTATTAAGTGGTTTAAAGAGTGAAAAGACTATACAGCTGAACATTTTGAAATCTAGGACTGGGATGGTAACATTCAATAAGGTAAAGTTAGGAAAGGCAAGTTTAAAGTCCAGTGGTATCCAAACCCAAATATCTGAAGCTGTGATAGTGCATTGCCAGACTACCTTACTGCTTTATTTACCTGCCTCTAGTTTCAGTCACTCCTAGTTTTTATTTTGAGGACCACACTTGCATTATCACTAGTTCTAATTAGTTTTTATTACTCTAGAAAGACAGTAAGCTCTCACTGCTTCTGTTTACTTCTAAAGCTATCTGATATGGATGATCTCTAAAGGTCCCTTCCAACCCTTACCATTCTATGATTCTGTGTAGGGCCTCTGTAGAGCAGTATTTGAATGTTGATGTTCATGGGAAGGGATACTGTCAAGTAGTAGTGCAACTTCAAAATGAAATTGCATTTAGACCTTTTTGTTAAAGTATTATAAATAATTATATGAAAAATATGTCCTTACATAAAGAATTCTTACGTGTTCATTTTTGTGGTCCTTATTTAAGAAGAAATCACACCAGTATAATTCTCTACAAAGATTCAAAAGATCAGCAACAGAAGAAATAAGAGGAGATGAGTGTTTACTTGGATTTCAGTGGTGCCAAGGGACTCCAGTGAAAGTTCAGAGTGCTGTTGAGAAATCTGGCAAATATCTGTCTGGATACTTCGTTCTAATTAAAGCGTGTACAGACATTGATTTTTCTTGTATTCCCAACACAACTGATGTTTCTTCATTATGAGTTTTTGTAATATTAAAAATAGAAATTGGTGCTCACTCCAAAGGGAGTTGCTGGTAGCACAGGTTATGCAATGTTATAATAAAATTGGGTTAAACTGAGTGTTTAAGGCATTTCAGGACTTAATCCAGTAGGAACCTTAGTGAAAAGGAAGGGTACCATTCTGAATGTTGCAGGATGGACAGAGTTCAAGGCATCTTGATAAATTAAAATTGCTGCTTGACAGTACAAATAGTTCAGCCAGTCATCAGTACCTGAAAACTTTTCATCCCAAGATGCAGTGCTACTCAAGGAACAGGCCACTGCAGTTGTGGCACTTAGCAAAAGCAACTCTCAAGTCCTTAAGACTCGCAGCATCAGTAGCAGCGTACACAAAATGTGCCTTTCTTTCAATTAGTTGAGGTGATACATCTATTAATTGATTTTTGCAGAGATATGCTTGCCTTGTGACTTACAGGCTCCAAGGTTGTAATTCCTGTGTGACCTGGTCTAGGTGAACCTGCTTTGGCAGGGGAACTGAATTAGATGATCTCTAAAGGTCCTTTCCAACCCTTATCTTCCGTTCTGTGACATTGCTTTGGTTCATATGGACCTTGTAGTTCTCACTTTCTCTAAATTCTTCCCTCATGCTCCCCTGAATGTTTACTCTTGTAAAACATTAGTACAATTGAAATCTATTTTCCAACCTTGGCAACTTGTGTTGCTGAACTGGCTTTGACTTAGGTCTGTGTTATTTTTTTTTCATGTTCCTTCTTAGTGTATTTGTACAATGCTTAACTCTGCAAAGAAAGAAAAACTCTACATTTTTGCTTTGAACTCTGAGATGCACACTTAGTGGCTTGTCCAGGGCAAAGGGAGGTTGTTCCTTGTTCAGAGAAATTGTCAGTACCAGACTATTCTTCTGTTTCATCTTGATGCAGTGAAGTATTTGGTGTGTCAGTTTAGAATAAAACGGATTTGAAAAACCCAATTTTGAAAATGTTTTGATGTAGCTGGCCAGGATGCTTTATTTTTTTTTACCCTGGGGCCTTGATAAATATTTGTGACTGCAAATAATGTATTTAAAACCACATCTTGTCTGGAGGAAGGAGAGAGCAGTGACCAGGAGGGGATCAGAGAAGAGACAACAAGAGAAGTACATGCGTTCTTGGATGTAATCATAGCAAATGTTGCCTTGGAAGACTGCATATAGCTGAAAGGTGTCTAAGGTAGAACAAAGGATTACTGCTTTTTTCTTTTGCTTTTGAACATCCAGCATTAGCTGAAAGAAAAAGAACAAGCACAATCAGCTCAGTAGGAAAGAAACAGGGACTTTCCAATGTGACTGATGGAAATAGCTGAAATTATTGTTTCTGAAGGCAAAAGTGACGATAATAGGGAAAAAAATACCCTTTCTTCTTTCAGTCTCTGTTGGTCCCTTATTTGCAATCATAAACGTAATAGTTTTCTTGAAGTTGCGTTCTAAAATCTGTAACAAGATGCTGACATGAGGTAAATGTAAAAAAAACCCCTCCTGTTGCACATGCTTGCTGCTTCTTTCCTCTGACGTGTTTGTGTTTGACCACTTTGCTTTTTTCTTTTTCTACATTCTGTCTGCTCTTCTGGGAATGGGACTGTTGCCCTGACCCAAGACTTCAAGCATCCAACCATGCCACATGACCGTCAACACATACCTACATTAGCTATGACTCTTTTCTTAGAAGAAATGTGTCTTTTTAAGTGCTACTAACAAGTTTTTTAGAGAGTCATGTACTTTGAGTCCACCACCTGAGACCAGGTTTTATGGTGTGACATACCAAAAGTCAGCAATGTGCTGACTTAACACAGACTCCTGAAAATACAAGCTTTGTCATGGAGAACATGGTTAAAATTGTACCTAACATTCTTACTTTCTGTGAGGTGAAGATAGCCAAGTTAATACTTGCAAAGCGAGCTGCAGCAGGATTTAATGTTAGCTGTGAAAATGGATTGAGCTGGAAGTTCATGACATGTTTATTATCTGATATGAGATATATTATGCATAATTCTAAGGAATATAGAGTGTGTAATAAATTCTTCCTTTTAGTCTTAATCACCAAATCACCAAAGTGCTGAGGTTGGAAGGGTCCTGTGGAGATGGTTTGGTCCAACCCCTTGCTGAGAACAGGGTCAACCACAGCTGCATCCAGTCGTCCTTTGAATATCTGTATGGATGAAGGTTCCACCAGCTTCTCTGGTGAACTTGCAATGTTCACTTGCCTGTACAGAGCAAAAGCTTTTCCTTGCATTTAAATGGGAACTCTTGTCTGTCACTGTATGCTTGTTGCCTTATATCCTCACTGGGCAGCACTGGGAACAGCCTGGCTCTGTCTTTTGTATTTATACACATTGGTAACATCTGACTGAGGCATCTCTTATTCAGGCCAAACCATACCAGCTCTCAGCCTCTCCAGTCTGTGACTGGAGAGCACAGCACTCCCTGTGCCCCTCACCAGTGTTGAGTAAAAGAAAGGATCATCTCCCTCAACCTGGTGGCTCTCTTTGCTGGTTAATGGCTGGCTTATTGTCTGCCAACACCTCTAGGTTCTTCTCTGTAAAGCTGCTGTCCAGCCAATCAGTCTGGTAAAGAGCAGCATTGTTTATTGACTGTGTAAGTAACCTAAAGACTTTAATTTATTTTAATAATTTCAATTAATTGAAGCCTGGTGGAATTATTGTACCTGAAGCAGAGAAAGAAATGAACTTAAATTTTTTAATGTATTTTGAATAGGTTCTTATGGATTTTTTAAAGTAGATTTTATAGATTGTTGCTTAATTTTGTAGGTTTGAGTTGAGATGGACCAAGAAGTGCAATCTGGAAGGGCCTTTAGCTTATATATGTTGATGCCTTCAAGCCAGAAACAGGGATCAGAAGATGGAGATTGAGCAACATTTTGTAACATAACATTGTGTGCAAAAGACAATGTGAAGTCACAATGTGAATAATTGGTTCCCTGTGACAGAAGTGGTTAAGGAATTGTTGTTGGCTGTCTGCAAACTCCTGTAGGAGGAGCAGTTTTGTATATTTTTTAATTATTTTCAAGGTATTATCAAACTGATGATGTTGAAGATGATTTTGACATTGAAATGATTTCCCTTATGAGACTGCTTTAACTTTTTTGCCAGTTTATTAATCAGTTTTTAATTAAATGAGTTATGTATTTTTTTTATGTTTTTTTTACTTTCTCATTAGTGGAAATGATTTCATTTCTAAGTACTCAGAGTTGGTAGTGAAATGTGACTTTGAACTTCGATTGTGCTACTGGAAGTCTCAGTATTGACTTTGTTCCTGATGGTAGTGAGTGTGTGGAATATGCAGTGCTCTTGAGATGTGTCAGCAGGAGTCAGGTTGAACAGCAAATGACTTTTAGTTACCTTGTAATTTTTTTGAGAAAATAAAACTACTTTTATGATACTGTCCTGACATAACTAGTACTCAGGTAATGAAAATGGAATTGCATAAAACCAGAAAGGAGCACTAAAAGGTAAACAGTGCTTCCTTAATTTATTTGAGAAACTGTGAAGTGCAGTATTGTGAATTTTTGGGGTTATTCTGTTTTGCTTTGTTGTCCTGAAAAGCTTTATCTTCTAATCTCCTTTAACCATCTCCCTTACACTTTCCCAATACAATAGAGCGAGTCATCTGAATGGTAAAATGCATCATAGTTTCATAAAAACTGTAGCATCTTGGCAGACCCTCTAAATATCAACAGGCCTGGATTGCTTTGCTTTATTCCTCTTCCCAGCCTTGGAATAAGTCTTTCTGGTACTGAGGAAAAAAAATGTGTGCTTTTCCTAAAGTAATACTCTTTAAGAAATTCCAGGGCACACGACTTGGCACATGATTTGATGTACAAACAAGTTTGACCACACATGATTTCAGACCATTAGTCTGCATGTGCCCCAGCTCATTTTTTCCCTGCAGACTCAAGTAAAATGCAGCAGAATTAAATATCCATATACAATAAAGAGTCGTACAGTGGTTTGGGTTGGGAGGGACCTTTGAAGCTTATCTAGTCTAGATATCTAGTCTCACTGCTATGGCCAGGGACATCTTCCAGTAGATCAGTCACTCAGCTTGGAATAGTTCCAGTGCTGAGGCATCCACAGTGATGAGGCAATGTATTCCAGTGTCTCACAACCCTCATTGTACGAAATTCCTTGCATCTCATTTCTATCTACCTTCTTTTAACTGACTGTAGCCTCTTTCTGCTATATGGTAGCATACTACTTGTCTATGTAACACCAAGAGGACTAAATCTGCACTGTTAAACTGAGATCTGCAGGGGCAGGGTTACAAACCAGTCTGGTTTCAATTTAGAAGAGTCCAGATAAGCAACCTAGTCTTGTAATCTTAGCTGATTTTTTGTGACATAATACAACCAAGCAGGTCTTGTAAAGTAGTTGTTTAACCTTGCAGGGAGAGCAACTGTGTTTTTCAAAGTTTTGGCTCGGGGCAGAGTTTTACAGTCACAAACCCAGGGGCTGGTTTTAATGGAAATGTTAATAGATCCATAAGCAGAGCTGTGGTATGTGTTTATAGAATTATAAAATGGTTTAAGTTGGAGAGGACCTTAAAGATTGTCTAGTTCCAATGCTCCTGCCATGGAGAAGGACACCTTCTGCTAGACCAGGTTGTTGAAAGCTTCTGTATCTTGAGCTGTAAGATTTATTGGCCTTTTGGTGCTTCATAAAGTAACTATTGAGATTTTTAATAAAAGTTATAAAGAACCAAACAATGAACAAATTCTGAAGGAAAAATGCTTTTCTATTTGTGTAGGATTTTGTTTTACCTTTAAAACCCTCTGTTCCGTAAAACCTCATGAAAACTGGCAATACCCTGTCCCCAATATGGTCAGTTTGTTTCATTCCGCATTTTATTCCCCAACACAATGAATATGAAAGAAAATGGGATATATACTTTTCTCCCTCTTCCTTTTCTACCAAGTAAAACCTGATGAATATGCATATTAAGTGGATGGAATATGGAAAATTAAGGCAGGCTCTCTTCTAGTTCTCCTTTACTGAAATTGCTTTGAGTATCAAGTAGGTCATTCTGAAGGTATTACTGAAGGTTGAGTGGCCCATGTCTGAGCTTGAAAACTGCCCTTTCATTCCTAGTACTTGCACTGTAGAAGGCTTTCTGTCTGCCTGAATTTGTCCTCGTGAAACTCCTCACCCTGCGGACATTTAGTTTCAGGATGGCTGTTATCACCTTACAGGAGAGAGGCCCTGCAGTTAGGACCATGTAAGGTCATGTTGTCCTGATACTAGTTTGTCCCAGGGGAGATTTTTGTACCTGCTTCAGCTTTCAAGTCCAAGTTTATACCAAAACTGCCCACAAGCTCCTTTGAGGCTAAGTCCAGAGAAGCATTGCTGAGGGGTCCCCAAGTTTTCAAGTCTATCTCTGGTGTAGGTATGAAAAAAAGTTTTAATGTATGCATAAGATTGACTTCATACATTTGCATTCATTGCCAGAAAAAGAGGACAATAAAGCAAGATACAAAAGCAATAAGGGTTTCTTGACTTCTCAGGCAAAGGCAGCAGGAATGTGAAACCGAGCTAGACTTAGTAGATGAGGGAAGTCCCTCAAGGGTCAGACACTCAGGAATATTTGAGAAAAGTGTCTCCTTTGGCTGGCTTTTACCATCTTCCCTGAGGGCAGGACATTAGAGGCCTTTTGTCTGACCCAGGACTGACAATTCTAAGTTGTTACAGTTCTGTTGAATAGAAACAATTCAACCATTTATTCAAGAGGTGAAGACATGCTGTGCAGATGGGCTTTTTCTTAAGCCCAGACCAAAAAGACAAAGGAAACAATGTTGTGTTAAACTTCAAGTTCTCTTTTAGCCTCTAGCAAAGGTTGTTATCTACAGTCAGAAGATTTCAAGCCTTGATATTGTCTGTGCTAGATTCCTGTTAGCTGACCTCATGGTGTGGTTTGACATCCCTGGTGAACTTGTGTAATGGGTAACTGCTGCTCCTGCCCCTGACCTCCAAATGCTTCTGTTTCTTTTCCCCGTGTTTTTTTATCATCTGTGGCAACTTCAGGCAGCTGTGGTATAAAATTAAGCCAACCCTAAGAAAAAAATCACCTTCTCTGTTTTTTTTTTCCTGATGGTTTCCTAGGCTGGTTGTCAGGGAGGTCACCAGAGCACTGTGATGGGGGGCAGATGGGTGACTGAAGCTCTGCTGAGGGGCTGCTGGGCATTACAGGAGCTTGGCTGGACATGTGGGTTTCTTCTGCCTTGCAGTGAAGTAAAATCAGGCTCGGACATTCAGTAGCAGTACTGAAGCAATTTCACTCTCTCACAACTGCCTTTGCAGGCCAGCTTTACTACCAGAAAGGCATTTAGAGTACTGTGCCAAAAAAGAACAAGTTCATTTTATTTTTAACATCTCCGCATTTCCAAAACTGCCTCCCAACTGGCCGCTTGCTGTGAGGAGGAGGTACAGAAAGCTCTGTACACTTGTCCAAGCCCGGCAGCAAAGCCCTGCAGTTTTTTGCTCTTTCCAGCCAGCAGACTGGAATGATGCTTGAGACTATGTCAAGCGAGGGAGGAGTTATTGTTTGCTCTTTTTCTTGCCGTACTGCAGTGGTTTCTCAGACACCATCTGCTTGTAGCTGACTAATTTACAGCAGTAGCCAATTTTTTGCTTTGAGATGCAGACTCGTACCGTGGTCCATGCCTTTTACCACCAGACTTGGAAATCACTTGGAAACTGAGCTAGGCGGTGAGAAAACCTAGTCACTTACTTAGTAGTTGATGAGAGGAGGGACAGTAGTTGTATTAATGAGTTTAGCTCTGAGTGGTTTTGAGTCACACTGGTTCTCAAAATAGCAGCAGATGTGATAGGTCTTAGCCTTAAACAGGAGAGCCTGATGTTGGTATGCTGCTTCCTTATGGAGAGCTTCCAGTTTAGTGACTAAACTGTCAGGGTTTCCTTACACTGATCTTTAGAGGCTGTTGCAAGACCAGACTTTGCAGATTATAGGGATGGGAACTCCTGTTGAAACTGGAAGGCGCTATTCGGTCTTCAAGGCTGTGGCAGGGGCTGGCTTTGAGAAACTACAGGAAGAAGTCTTGCTAAAGATACCTCTTTTGATAATGATTGTGGTGTTCAAAATGGAATCATCTTGCTCTAGAGGGCTTACCGTTTCTCTGGTAACTGAGAACCTGGAGAGGTTTTTGATGTTTATACATGTGTAGCTGTATTGGAGAGGACTCCAACAACAGCAACTAAAAGTGGGGCTTGATGGACTTCCAGTAAATGCTTTCTATGAATCGGTGCAAGATTCAAGTTTAACTAAAACATGTATTTCTTGTTTCCTTTTCCTAGAATATGACAGATACCTAGCATCTAGCAAAACCATGGCAGCAGCTTACCTTGATCCAAACTTGAATCATACACCAAGTTCAAGTGCAAAGACACACCTCAGTACTGGGATGGAACGTTCCCCAGGGGCCATGGAACGAGTCTTAAAGGTTTTTCACTACTTCGAAAACAGCAGTGAACCAACAACGTGGGCCAGCATTATCCGGCATGGAGATGCTACTGATGTCCGAGTAAGTGGTTTTAGCCATTCTCATGTCATCTTTAGGTATAGTGTTAACTTCATGCTTAAAAAAATGGGAAGTAAAAGACTGGAAGTAAACAAACAAAAGCTTTGTGGCTCATATGAAAAGAGTCTTCACTTGTGGTGTATTTCGAGTAACTTCAGACAAAGCTTAAATGGTACCAACTGTCCTTGTGAACGAGGAAATAGGACTGTGTGTTATCTTAGAGAAATGAGAACTCTTCCCATTTTTTGTGGAATAGAAAGGTGAAATTTGGACCAGTGGTTATCAAGTCTATTTAGATCACCACTGATGCTTATCAAATGACTTTTGCCACTTTTGTATTCCTCAAATACAAAAGTGATACCTCATGGTACCACATGGCAGGGATGAGCTGTGATGAAGGTGATATTCAATCACACCATGTTTTTTAAAAAATAAATAACTTTTACTGTATATAAATGTAAGATTTGTATATTTACATGTTTAAAACGCTGAAATGTAATGTGTACCTGACTTTTTAAAGAGTAATATTCTTTGGAA
Organism: Urocolius indicus; assembly: GCA_013401255.1. Classification (NCBI taxonomy): domain Eukaryota; kingdom Metazoa; phylum Chordata; class Aves; order Coliiformes; family Coliidae; genus Urocolius; species Urocolius indicus. The sequence continues at coordinate 228,450 of WBNH01010513.1, read as the reverse complement.
ACTTCTACCCCCACAATGTGGGAAAGTGAGCTGAAGAGTCCTTTCTCCCTACAATCTACAAAAACAAAAGGTTTCTTTAATAGTAACTTATACTTATCTATAATCTTACATTTGGAAATGTTGTATATGCATGGAAAACCAGTGTTTATTCTGATGCATACATTCTGTTGAATGCTGAGACCTTTACATCTTGTTATGCTTATTCTTTCCATTTTTGAGGTGTTGCAGTATTTAAACTGAAGTGAAGCTCAATTTAACATGTCAAATGCTTTTAAAACCTGTTGGTTTGCTTGGTTTTTGTAATTTTTGTAATTACCCTCCAAGTGCAAAATCTTACTTGGTGGTAGGTGGTGTGTGGGGTTGTTACCTTCTGTGAATTTCTTGCTGTAGGAGCAGGTTCCCATCTGCTCATTCCTTCTAATGTTAGTATTCTCTGCACGGGAAGGCAAATTCTACTACAAAGACTTGATTGCAATCTGCTGAAGGGAGAGAGCTGTTAGAGTTAAGGGCACCTGTTGTCACCTTCTGCACACTACTGAGTTTTCTTTGAAGAGAAAATAATGTAAATAATGTAAGAACACCAAAGAGTTTTGGCCATTTCTGTTTCCTACTGTTTATTTTCCTACTGTTTATTTTCTAATGTAGCTGCATGTGAAAAAGATAGAACAGCATTCCTGAGGAGAGTAGATCTTGTGACAGTGATGAGTAGACCTGTGAAATTCAAGAGTTTTCATTGATGATGATCAGAAAATTTGTCTCTTGTCAATTTAATAAGCTCATATCTGTATTTAGGGATAGCTTGGTGAGTGGACAGGTTAGAGGTATAACAAATCATTATCAGTAGCACACACTTTATATGGGACAGGGTTTTTGAGTGCCCTTTGGAATGTCTCTGGCTTAAATATAGTGGTTTAGTATATCTAATGTGATTGGTTTCATACAATGTACTTAGTACATTGTCTGAAAAGTACAAGGAGAGAAAAACTGTTTTAATATGTTGCCAGCTGGGGTTAAACTACAGCACCTTGCAAACCTCAACTGCAGATGAATGTCCAGGATTCTTTACATGGTACTTGAAATTGAGGTTATCTTTCCAAGAAGTATGTAGAAACTTGAAAAACAAGCAGAGATTGCATCTCTGGTTTCTCCAGCTCAGAAATACCTGTGGTTATGGGCTTTAAGGATCCAACACTTACATTCCTTGTGAGAAAGTTGGTGCTGAGTTCAATTTGCAGAGCTCCATTTCCTTGGTTGAAGAAACAACATGTCATATTTCTTTATAAATGCAAGATTAAAGGAACAAGCAAGTAGCAGTTACTTGGGGCTTGCCTTAATTTTTAGCTTTCCTTATACACACATTTAATTGGATGGTTGTTTGTAAAAGTAGTGATATTGTCTTGTTCCTTCTTGATGGAGAAGAATGTGATGGGTGGCTCTTCAACTTTCTTTTAACAAATATAGTCCTGTTTTTATGTTGTTGAACTGGGACAACAACTGTTGAGTGTGCAGGTGCTCTGTAGTAAAGGTCCAGCACTAAAGCATTACCATGTCCTGACATTTACTTTAGAAACGGTAAACTGTTGCTGAGTGTAAGCCTGCATTCCACTGGAACAACTGCTGCTCCACCAAGCTGAATCATTTAAAATTCAAATAGCCTTTACACATCTCTTCCTTTCCTGGAGGAGATGGTCAGGAGCTGGGCTTCCATTCTTCTGAATTACTGAGAGAGGGATACTGTTGCTGGTTTTGACTTCTGGCTTTTTTTCCAAGGATCTCTCTAAGAATATTTAGAGATTGAGGTCTTTGGGACAGCTTTGCCATTAAAAGGAAAAGAGATGTCTGAGGGGGAAGATTTCTCAACAATACTCCCTAGTTAGCACAGCTTCTGGGATGACAGCTGAGGAACCTTTCTAGTATTCAAAGGAACTCAAACTTGGTCTGAAACCTCCAGAAAAAGACAGTATTTCTGCTGGTAAAGCAGAGGACTTTGTAGAATGTACTGATACCAAGGGAAAGTGAAGGGTGGAATTTTCTTTCTGAATTTGTGATTTATACTGTTTCTGATGAAGTCAAGTCAATGGAAAGGATCTTTGACAGTCAAAAAAGTGAGGAAAGGTCCTTTTTCCTTAAAAAAAGGAGAAAAGATAAAGCAAAAGTCTTTTATAATTTTCTAAGAGTAGAGTGGAAGCAGTGCTTTTTATGTATACCTTACAAACAAACCCTTGATCGTGGGGGGAAACCTTTTTCGGTAATAACCACATGAGATTAAGCTCAGATGAAAAAAAACTTACCTTGCTGTAAGAGTCTCTTAAGTGATCAGACTAAAGGTATGATTTCCTTGCTGTTGGACTGGACGTAACCAAGACAGCAGTTTGGCTATACACAGATTTTGCTTTGAGGAGAACTTCTGGGAATCTCTGTTAATTCTGGAAGGATTTAGTCCCTCAAAGACAGCTATTTCCTCTGAGGGATGAGTTTGTATTCTGCAGTGGATTCAAGGGCAGCTTTTTAGTTCTTGGAAATTGGTCCTTGGATTTCAAAGAACTGGCATGTTTTCTTTACCCTTTTTTTCCTTGGTATTATACCAAAGACCTGCTTCCTTTCCAAAAGAAAAGCTTTTATGACTGTGCAAACAGCTGTCTCCTACTGCGACAGCCTAGTAGGTAGCTATGGATTTACCACAGAAAGAAAGGTTGTTTGTCTTCTCTATTTACCTTGGTATGGCTTCCTTTGGATGTGTTGTCTACCTGCATATTCACAAAGAGGGATTTCCAGGCTTGGGGGTTGGAGAGGATGCAGGGCATGCTCTGCCCTGTTCCCAGCCTCGGGTGTGGCATGCAAGGAGGTGGGTGTTGCTGAGATGGAATTTCTTTGGTCTCAAGTGCATCTGTATCAGAAGTTACAAGTAACTCAACTTTGCTGAGGTTTTTTTTTCCTTGAAAATGAGCCCTTATAGGTGATTTTGTGCAGTTCTGCTCCCTGCCCTGCATTCCTAGCTTGCATCCATTACAGCTTCTTAAACTTCTGTCCTTTAAAACATGTCTTTGATTCATGAACAGTAGTCGTGAAATTAAAGATGCTGTTACTTACGTGGAAATAAAAGCCACAAATCTCAAACCAGATTACTGGCAGACATGCATGATGTCTTGATTTTCATAGAGGTTTGTTTTCTTGCAATTTTGTAAGACTGTCTAAAACATGAACTGGATAGAGATAACATTAAAACTTCTAGCTTTCAGCTTTGTCCTTAATTCTGGAGTTGGAGAGGTATGTCTGGAAGTTGTTGATAAATAAAGCTTATAGTGATCATTCAGTTGTCTTTGTCCCTGCAGTACCACCCTGTAATGTCCCGATCTTAAATACAATCAGAATGCAAAAAGCTGAATAGAAGTAGGAAAACATTCTTCAGCTAAGGATAAAGATATATGTAACTTTAAAAAAAAACTTAGAAATCAAGGGGCATGCCTTGGCTGTCACCCATCCCTGCATCACAGACAAAGGCCAGAACAAATTCTTCAGCTTCCCTACTCACCTGCACAATCATATTTTTCACACATAGAAAACACAGGTGCAGGGTTACAAGATTGTGTACTCCAATTAATTTTCCAACTTGACCTTTTTAGGAGGAGGAGGGCTAAAGCACATGCAGCCAAGGCATCACCAAAGAAGTTTTAAACTGCATTACTGTGTTAGTGTTTGTTGCTTGCTTTTTTTTCCCATTAGTCTTTTCCATTCAGGCCATATTATGTTGCTGTACTTTAACCCAGTAATGGGGGAGACCTGAGTATCTGATCGGAGATCCAGTTTGTGCTGGGGGAATGAAAGAGCCTCTAGTACAAATATCTACAGTTGAAATGATACCCTAGTTGGACAAGTATTTCTTCTGGTATCCATGCCAGCTTCCTTCTTGCTGTGAGTTTTCTTATTCTGCCACTGTATTTGTGCTGGCATAGTTGTTGGGACTGTTTGTCAAACTCAGCCCAAGTTAAAACAAATGATTGTTTTAGTGTTGATTAGAATCTACGTAGGTTCTGCAGTCTTGTTAACTGCATTGTGTTGCAGACTGACACAATTGAGAAAGCTGGGAGAAGAAAGGAAATGCCTGTTCATGCTGACACTGCAGAGTGGTATTAAAGTTTTGTTTATGAGCATCCCTTCTCATCCATTGCAGCATTATTCCTGGTTTCTAAACACTTAAGAAAGATATTACTTACCTTGAAAAAGAGTAACAGGCATGTCAGTCTGACCTCAGTCACTGACAAGACTTCTAGCCATGATTCCACCCATTCACCTTGATCTCTGTCCTCCAAGACTCTTCCTTTTTTGTGATTCCATATCTAAATGAAAGATAGTGAATGCTGTGGTTTGTCTGGAGCAGAGCTGGTCTGTGTGGTACTGACTGTGATTGACTCCTGTAGTGGGTCTGGGATGGTAGTGATTTTCCACAGTAGCTCTTGCAGTGCTGTGCTTGTTGTTGATATCAATATTATGACTACCACTTGCATAACATCAAGGCTGTCCCTCCAGCATTCCTTCCCCCACCTTCACCAACAGCGGTGGGTGGGCACGATCCTGGGAGGGACCATGGCTGGGACAGCTGACCCAGGCTGACCAAGGAGATATTCCATACCATATGACGTCAGCTCAGTAATATAAACTGGGGGAGAGGAGCAGGAGGGGGAGGCAAGATTCATTCTGGGCCTTCCAAAAGCAACCGTCACGCGTATTGAAGCCCTACTTCTCGGGAGGTGGCCGGACATCGCTGCTGATGGGAAGTAGAGAGTAACAGCTTTATCTGCTTTGCTTTGCTTCTTGCGCGCGCGCGGCTTTGCTATCTTTATATTAAACTGCTTTTATCTTAACCCACGAGACATTTGTCTTGTTTTCTTCCCTTCTCTGGCTTGCTGAGGAGGTGGGTGATCAAGTGGCGTGGTGGGTGCCTGGCATCTAGCCAGGGTCAAACTACCACAACTCCCTAGTAGACAGATTGAACGCGCTGCTTTCCGACTGCTGAATGAGCCAGATATGCCTTATTGCTTCTTGATTCCTCTTAAGCAGATAGCTTGAAGATTTATAAGGGAGTGGGCATGTGATGGGGCTGTTCTAATGTAGCTGCTGCTATCTGTAAAGGAGAATGCAAATATATTGCACAAGAAACTTTATTGGTACCAAGAAAATAGATACCTTTTACCTTTTCTTCCTTTTCATCAACCACTTGGATGAGGGGACAGAGTGTACCCTCAACAAGTTCGCTGATGGCGCCAAACTGGGACCACTGACTGATTCCCCAGAGGCTGTGCTGCCAGTCAGTGGGATCTCGACCAGCTGGAGAGTTGGGCAGAGAGGAACCTCATGAGGTTTAACAAGGACAAGTGCGAAGTCCTGCATCTGGGAAGGAACAA